>NDXB01001458.1:5836-61071 GCA_002631895.1 Agapornis roseicollis
ATTCCATATAGGAAAAAAAAAAAAAAACAAACCAATCAACAACCAACCAAACCACAAATGTAAATATACATTAGAGAACTTCACTGTTCCTATTCTGTCTTGGGAAGAAGCTACGGAACAAACCAAATAGTTTGTAAAGACTACTGGTACCATCCTTCCCTGCTATGCTCCCCTAAGACATCTGCCTTCCAATGCTCCTCAGCGACTCAATTTTCTGTGTATATACCACTAGAAACTAACTCTCTGAAGACTGCTTCTTCCTGAAATGAATGATTCCTAACCACTTCTTCAAGACTCTTTTACAATGCTTGTCTCTACAACTCCCACATGAGCTCTTCTGTGAAGATACTTGTAACAATATATCAGATACTGTACAAGTTGCTTCTCCCATACATGTTTCATATACAGTAAGGAAGTACACTCTTCCAACTCCCTTGTGATACCCCAGCTTTCTGATCTCCTCTTCCTAAGAACAGTGAGACGCCCCTTCTAATTCTGACCACATCAGCTAATAAATAGCAAATAAACTCCTCTTGGTTTTCTCACGTAAGAAGAAGTCTATCCCTGTTCAGAGTTTGAATCTCCACTTGAACAGAAATAATTCATTTATTCCAACTATTTATACCTGATTCAAAGAAGAGGAATCCTTTTAATTTGCTTTAAACACATCTGATAAAAAAAATCAGCAACTACAATAATATTTCATTTAACAGTCTCCGTATTTTAGGACACCAAAGACATGCAAGTGCAAGTGGTTCATCAGTAATTCTGTTTAGACAAGGACTTAACTGATTCCATGTTTGACTTAAAATATTTGAGTAGTCCCTATGAAACTCATGAAATAAATAAGAAACATAGAGACAAAACCAATCTTGTCACTAAGGAGTTGTTTGCACTTAAATTTTTGAGTTAAATATCAATTTTGCCTGAGGATATATATTCTTACACAATACTGTGTTTCATTACATCTGAAACATGAATCTGGAGTTATAAAACTGCTACTCCTATGTGCTATTCCCAGTCTTGTTCTGAATTGTCAAAATATGAACATTTTAGATATTAAATGATGTTTTCAATATGTTTTACTAGTCTGGAAGTAGAAATCCTAGACTCATTAAAGGCTCCATATAAAGAATGTCATATTCACACTGGTTTTGAAACATTTTTATTCCTACAGATTTCCAGGTTTTTAACAAGGAAGACACTGTAAAAACTGTGACAATGTTTAGCCTTTCTTTGAGCAACAAAACCCATCATTTTAGTATGGGAACCTTCAGCATTTCTCCTCCAGACGGCTCTCATTAAGGTAAGCCAGCAGGCAAGGTTTTCATCTCTGTAAGAAGAGCAAAAACAGTACATATTTTTGCCAACCTCCTAAATACTTATATGTGTAAAGTGATATGCAAGGCACTTCAGAAAGTGAACTTGGCAGTATCATGTGGCCTATAGCTTTTCCACATGCTTCTAAGTATTAGGAAGGGATATTGGAGTTGGTTTATAGATTTTTAGTTGCAGTTTCTCACATCATTGCAATTTCAAAAACTTAAGTCAAGATAAACTTGGTGTGTCATTAACAAACAAAGGAAATAGCTTCGTAATTTATAATGGAGGGATATTTGAAAGGTTATTCATATATTGTAACTGGAAGAAGTGGCAGATGTGGCTGCCACTTACTGAGATTGCCTTCTCTATAGAAAAGTAGGAATATACCATTTTTTAGCCTGTTGTCTTTGGTTGTCTCAACCTTTTCCTCTTCTGAGAGGTTTATAGACTAAAGATACTGAATGAACTATTTGGTACTGTAACAAACAGAAAAATAAGAAGTTTGAGTTCCAGTTCACAAGTTTTTTTCCTCTGTTAGAAATATAACTCCTGATTTCTCGATAGTACAGAATATTAAAATATAGTAAAGAATAGCTTCAAAAATATATAGTAGGACATATGGTGGAAAGTGCCTTTCTAATGAGAGTCACTTGGGTTAAAAAGATTTTATATTTACTAATAACCTAAGATAAAATGTGTAATGCTAAATGTATTATTTATACTCAGATTTTATACTCATGATCTGTGAATGACACAAAAGAAACTTATCAAAACAAGGTTGCTACCATGTAGGCACTATTACCCCACTATCACTATGTCCCAGGCATAATCAGAATACATCAGACAAACATGTTGTATTTATAGTTATTCCTGAATGATTTTATATCCCTTTTAAATGAAAGGTACAGAAAATAAGAATACATTACTTAAATTCACACTTAAAATTTGATCTGGTCCTTTATGGAGAGAAAAACTCACGATGATACAAATATTTTTAACTAGTGATTTTATCACCTCTGTATGGTTGCATTTCTTGTATTTCCTTTAGTGCAACGAGCTTTTCCTATTGGAAAAAAATAATGGAATGGAAGAATGGAAAGGATAAAGAATGGAGAGGAAAAAAAAAATTAAAACCAAACAAAAAGGCCAAACAAAACCCAAACCAAACAACACAGCTTTACTATCACTCATTCTTTTCATCCACTGTAATTTGTAGCACAAACTTAAAATATGTTAAAATCAAATAATCCTTACATGTTATTAGTATGACTGAAGATCCCAAAATCTGATAGAACCTAGAATGTAGAGCTTGGGACCAGTCTTTTTAGTATTTTATATTTAGTCAACTTAAGTTATTTTTGTCTCACTAAGTGCCAACAAGTTCATGATGAAATTATTTCCCACCAATTTTGTATTTTCTAAAAAATCCCTAATTCTAATAAAACCTGTCATGCAAATTCATGCAAAGTCACAGCTATAAAGATCCCAAAAGATATGTCTCCTGGCATATGTAAATTACTATTACACAAGCAAAATCAACATCAGCAACATGGAAGGTAGAAACATTAAATTAAAGCTCATATTTCTGTTTTGCACAAAGCTTGAAGAACTTGGGGTGCAAATTCTACACTCACGTAAGTAAACTTATCATTTCCTTTCTGGGCAACAGAACAGTCATCTGTTCATTTCAACATATTAATAGTACCTTACACCTATAAATATCTGCATTTATTATACTGCACACATGCATGTGTGCATGTGCACAGTTTATGTCGAGGTCTCAATATTCAAAATTATACTGCGATGTACCTATAGGTGGCAGAATGGGCATACTATTAGACAGAAGAAATCCTCACCTGAATCAGCTCATGGGCTAAGCATCCCAGAACTCCTTGGGTCTTTTTATTGATTTTTAATTCTGTCATGACTTCCCAGTCACCATTCTGGAACCTCACTGGCATAGAGAAGACAATACCTTCAGGAACACAAAACTGACCTGAAGAAGAGGGAAAATATGACCCAAACATTATTTTTGATTAAAAGGCACACCCTCACCACTGTCAAACTTGCAAAAGCCTGCAACTGTAAGATCTTAGTATAAATGGACACTGAGTTCCCTTTTTACTGTAACTTCTTGTTTTATTGAGATTTACATTATCGTAGAATCATAAAATAGTTTTGTTTGGAAGGGATCTCTAAAAGCCATATAGTCCAACCCCTTACAGTGAGCAGGGATATTTTCAACTAGATCAGGATGCTTAGAGCCCCATCCAACCTGACCTTGAATGTTTCCAGTGATGGGGCACCCAAGACTGGTCTGGGCAACCTGTTCCGGTGTTTCACCACCCTTATTTCTTAATAAATTTAATAAATTTCCTAAAAAGAATTCTTCCTTGTATCTAGTTTAGATCACCCCTCTTTTAGCCTAAAATCATTACCCCTTTCTCTATTGCAACAGGCCCTACTAAAAAGTCTGTCCCCATCTTTCTTAAATGCTCCCTTAAGTACTGGAAGGCTGCTATCAGGTCCCCCTGGTGCCTTCTCTTATACAGCCTGAACAACCCAAACTCTCTCAGCCTTTCTTCATAGGAGGGATGTTACATCCCTCTGGTAATTTTGGTGGCACTCCTCTGGACCAACTCCAACAGGTGCATATATTCCCCATGCTGTAACACAATTGCTGTAAATTTTACATCTTAAAAAGGGGGATTTTTATTTATTTTTTTTTTTAATTTCATACAAGAGTTAAATGGCTGTTGTGAAACATTCCATTTATTGGGGTACATAACTACACCAGAAGAATATGCTTTCATAGCTTAGGCTTTAAGAACTATGAACAGTCCTTGCAAAAAACACACACACCAGAAAGCACTTAAACTAAAAGTCTAAGAGACAATCTGCAACAGGACAATATTAACCTAAAAGGTGCTTGTGAGTATCAAATCACAAGCTCTGGAGTGCAAAATTACTTAGACTTGGAAAGTCTTATGCTGAAACAAATTCTCAGGCTCCCGCTATATCATGATTATTTTACAAGTTTTTATTAAATTAAAAATCTTGAACAAAAAATAACATTATACACACTGGAGAAAGCTACAAGAGGAATATGTAGTGCAAAAGCAGAGTTACCTTCAGTATGTATTCCCACAGAAACAATCTCCCCAGGAGGAGAGCCATGATACCAGTATCTTAGTACAGTGGCCACCGCGTGAGCAGGTAACATTCCTCCACAGTGACAGAGCTGGGACCTCAGTGAACTCTGTGCAGATTGCAATTCTGAGTGGATCCATTCGCTAGCAACAAAAAATGGAAGAAAAAAAAAAGAAAGAGAAAACTAGACAACTGCAGGAAGACTTGTTGTCTAGAGAAAAAAAGAACAAACTAAACCTGAGGGAAGAAAACAGTCAACGCTTACTCAGACTTCACTGCTGAAGGCAAGACGCTTAAAGACAAAAAAAAATAGGGTCTAACAAACAGTGGCTCAAAAGGTAACAACAAGCACTACTTACCTGTGAAAGTCAAGTCACTTACTCAAGTCACAACCTCTATCATTCTTATTTACATGCATTACTGTCTTCTGTAAGAACCCAGCCATGAACCATAATCCCCCTAGGCTAGGCACAGGACAAGTGTAGAACAAAAGAAACCCCTGCTGTCCAGTAGATGCTAGGTTTAGATCAGAGTGGGAGCTTCAGATTGACAGGCCTTAGTGTATGTCATATCTGCTGCCACTCACTACACCCACTACACCACTAAACCTTTCTCTGATACTTTCAACAAGAAGCTATATAGTGCCAGGTATCTTTTTTATGTATGTGACCATATTGTCTATTTTGGGAAAATGACAATATTAATGTGTTCAGGCTGTATGCTCAATGGAATACAGGTACTTCAAGATGTAGATGTATGTTTAGTATTATTTTGGAATGTCTTCATGCATACTAGACATTGAAGTCTGGACTTCCATTACTTCTTACATGATATAAGAGAAGCACACTTAATGTGTAGGAAAGTACAGTCATAAACAAAGTTGGCAGGAAAGTCAGAACTCAGCTTCCCAACTTCTGCTGCAGATTGAGTACTTCGAGTTTTCCTTTATTATGCACAGCTCTAGTCAGTAAGGACAAATCTTGAAAAAAAAAAACCTTTCTTGCTGTTTAGTATACAGTTCAGATAACCATGAATTAAAAGCAGTTATCTAGTTTTACCTTAAAAAAAGATAAAATCTGTACTGTACCTATCATAAATCATATTCAACAAAGGACGTGAAAAATCAGCTGGGCCCCAAATAGCACAGTCATATCCATAAAGTTTTGCATGTGACAAATCAATGTAGTTAGAGCCAGTAATACTGCCCCAAACAATCACGTCTTTAACTCCTGTAACAGAGGAAAATACATAGATAAATGAAGACACAGACAAATACTTTCACAACATAGGCTGGATCAGACGACCTAAAGAAATCCCTTTCAAGGTGAATTATTCTTCACTTCAGTGTCCTGCCTCAATAGCAGACACCACTGGATCTGAGAAAAGCAACAGGGTTCTTTATAACATTTGGAATCTCATCACATACTGAAAAAAGAAATTTTCCTGAAAAGAGACATTTATATCATGTTATTGTACATAACAGAAAAAACCTAGTAAATACTTAGCTGTCAGAAACCAAAACAAATCTTGTTACAAATATACAGCAATGTTCCTTTTAAAATCCTGCAAATGCAAAAATAGAAATCCTAAGTAAAAAAAATTACTAAGACAAAAGTATCTCCCTACTTTGGGACAAGAGGAATTTCTCAAGTAACCTGCTGATAGGCTATTCAGCCTATTCACTTATTTTTCTATTTTATTAGGCTCCAAAATATCTAGACTTGTCATTGATGACCAGCTCCTACCCCTGTCATATTGGAAGATCGCTAATGCTGAGCAGGCCGTTGAAGCACATCTTTGCTATGCAGTGCAGAGCCATGTAAATATAACCAAGCTATAACAATTGACCTGAGGAAGAAAGCTAATTAACCCAGAAATAATACTACAACACGGTTCTACTATGCTATCATTATCTGCACAGCAGCATGTTGTTGAGTTTATTCACAGCTAGTCTGTGTGTCTCCAAAATAACAGTGTGCTGCAGAATGCAAATGCAATCTTGAAGTGCTAGTTCCTGACCTCCAACACAGCTCAGTTCTTAGCTTTATTTCCAGCACGAAATACGCAGCAGAATGGCAGGGCTGCATCCAAGAGTTAGCAAAAGAACTGACATTCATGGGATCAGGCACAGATCCAGATAGCAGTAAGCATAGAGAATGGTAGTCACACCCTGGCAATCCCTAGAGCCATACAATTCAGTATAAAGGGTGGACTGCTGTGCTTGCATTCCTGCATACATATTAACTGTGTTTTGCAATGTACTCCCAAAGGTGTCCATCCACTGAATTCTCCAGATGTTACCAGAACGTGTAAATAGTCACCTGCTACATTTGTATTCAGCTTCCTGGCCAGCATGGCTTTAGTTGCACTTTCCCAGGTTGTCGCAACAGCAATGACATTTTTAGACTTAATGGATGGGCCATATGTCATAATCATCAGCGCCTTAAGGTTCACAAAGGTTTTTCCTGATGAAATTACTCTGACCTCACTCTTGGCATTCTTCTCAATCAAGGGTGCATATACTTGACAGATCTCACTCACTTCTCTGATGTAGTTCTCACGGGACTGGACTTCACAGTTTAAGAGGACATCATCAAGAACAATGACAACATCAGCTTGAATAAAAGCCTCATCTATTTCAGTGTGCTCTGAAATACTGCGGAGGAGTGGGAGTGCCATGTCTTCAGCTTCCATTACAATACCACAAAGAACTTCCTTAGACTGGTCAGTGTCAAGCAAATGGATACTGATTTCTGTGGTCATGCCAAACACTTCTCCATTTGCCAACAGAGAGATCAGGTGATAACAGATTGGAGTTGATGCACTGGTGAGAGAGTGAGATAGAAAAATTATAGTTAACAACTAACCACTGCTTGTTTGGAAGAAGTACAGAAATAAAACCAAAGCTCTTTCCTTTGTATTTATATTTAAACAGATCATCAGTTTGGATTACTCTTTCTGTCATTTTAACAGGTTAAAATTTACAACAGTTGAGTCCTCCTTTCATTTGAAGGTTTTTCCATTCTATACATTCCACACACCACTTAAAAACTGCTGTCTTTAAAGAACCACATTCTTTTAGAAAAGATGCTCTGTTAGGACTACCAGAAACAAAGCCATTTCTGAAGATACAACTGCAATAGACACTTTACTTATTTAAGTATTTCCCAAAACATTCAATGCAAGATAGTTGCATTACAAAATTCCTAGGTTATTTTGTAAGTACTTGCTTTTCCTGAAGGTGAACTGGGGTGTAAATGTTGCCTGTTCACATTCCTCAACTAACCTAGTGCAAAATGTGAGAAAAGTAGAAATGATTGCTAAATTATATGCTGAATAGTGAGGGGTGCAGAATGTGATTCAAATCAGCAAATTACAGATAACTTCAGATGATTACACCTATTATATGTGATTGGGAAAAGCGTTTTCTTCTGAAGCTGAGTGAAACTTCATAGATATTCTTCTTACTCTTACCCGGTGATCCAGATTTGCAAAGGCTTGATAAGATTTTTAGTCTCTTCCTCCTCTTTTTCAACTTCAATATACTCCTGGAGGTTTTCCTCAGCAATGCTTAACATTTCCTCACTCAGCATCTTTGAGGTAATGCCATAATAGTGCTAAGAACAAAAAGGATTATCTGTAACCAAACTACAACCCAAACACAGCAAGGTAACATTAGAAGAATAGCTCTATTTACATTTCAAGGATGAATAAATAACAACAGTATTATAAGAAACTGTAAAATATGTGTTTACAGTATTAAAGGCAGCTTATTACCTGAGCATATTCCAGAAAATCATTAAGTCCTCCCAGAAGCAGACCCTTCCCTCCACGGTCCAACAGTTCTCTCCAAATGATAGGAGAACATTTGTGCTCCCATCCATTCATTTCACAAATGTCATGAAGCCACTGCTAAAGTAAACATTCCCCCCCCCAAAAGGTTTTAATGCTTTTTCTCATTTGATAACAATTAAATGTCACAGTCATAACCATTCTTATTTCCTGTCAACACAGAATCATAGAATCAAGTGCTTCACAACTTATGTATCACTGCATGCAAAGTAGTGGGGATAACACAAAGCAAGGCATGGTGATTCACTGTGATATCTCCACAAAAGGCCTAACTTCTGCTTGGTTTTACTGTTGTAATTGTACTTAGTTGTCTTAATGGTACTGAAAATGGCAATGCTGTGAAGCAGCAAGAATCCGAGGATTCCTATTTAGCTGCAGAGTGTAGGTAAATTGCTATTCAGTTAACTATTTGAGTTACTTGGCTGAGGTGTCAAGCAAAATATAAGAGGTACGAAACCTCACAGTACTGTCTATCTCGTGAATTAATACTGCATTTGTTTCAGTTCTTCATAGGGACTACAGTGGAGCCATGGCAACATACCTACAACAAAAGTACCCAGAAAAGCCCATCACATTGTAAACAAGTATGTGAGGTTTAATTTCATACTTCCATTGTCATTCAAAGCCCTTGAATGCCAGAAATGTTCTTGATAAGTAACAACTCTGAAGGCATATGCATCACAGTGTGCAAAAGGTTTACAGGCTGAGCAGCCATTTATACATAATAAAAGCATAATAAACTTGAGTTTCTTACTGACAAAACATATCTCTAGTCTGGCCCACAATTTGTGCCCTTCTGTGGTAAGACTCACAAGAATGCCAGTCTCTCACAGCATTCAAACCTTTCCCCCAGCTAGCTCTTGTACATCCAACGCTGCTTCTGCAGCACCTTTATCTGCATATCAATACACTAACACAGGAGAAGAGATGCCGCAGATAAGCCCTGGGGTACCTAGCAAGGATGTGACTCACAATCCCTTACCTCCCATTTGTCGGGGTGCTGAGTGATCTTGTGAACCCTGAAGTTCGGCAAGTTAGCCTGGAGATAGTCGGCCAGGAGTTCAGCTTTAGCATAGTAAGGGCAGTTAGCCTTACCTGTGAACACAGCGACACCACCACAATCGCAAGATGTTGTGACATTAACTGATAAGGGCTTATACAGACTGAACGCTTTTAAATCGTAGTGATTAACAAGAGTTTTACATGACCAGCATCCCGTGAGTTCCAAGAAAGTAACGGAACAGGCACATAAGCCAGCGAAGAAAGGGCAATTTCTGAGGTAGAGCAGCCTCTTCAGCCAGTGTTTAAGTGGCTGAGGGGGTCCCCCGGGGGCGGGGGTACAGCAGGAGGGAGGCAGTCGCCTCCTGACCGGAACGAAGGTTCCTCACCTGCCACCACCACCTTGGCCATGCGCGCCGCTCCCTCCAACGGTTGCTTCGGCGTTGCTCGGCAACGCGCCGCGCGCCGGGGCGGTTTGTCCCTCGGCCCGCGCCGTCCCTCTCGCGAGGTTTCGAGCAGGGAGAGCAGGGCCGCCGGTGTCATGGCGCCGCCGCGTGTGAGGTAACGGCGGCCGGGCGGTGGGGCTTTGGTGCACCGTGTGGGGGCAGCGGGCAGCACGGCACGGGCCGGACAGGACAGGACAGGACAGGACAGGCAGGACGTCCAGCTACTGCGGCTGGGTGCTGTGAGCCGGCGCGGAGCCGCAGAAAGGCCTCTTGTCTCCTTGGCGCCGCGCCTTGGGCCCACACCTCTTGTACCGTACTCCCCTGGGCAGCGTTCTCAGTGCCCGCAGAAAGTGAGCCCGAAACCGAAGAACTCTGGCCGCTGGTGCGTCCGGCAGTAGGGGTGCTGCCGGTGGGACCGGCGGCACAGGGCTGGGTCAGGCGGGGTTCTGTTAAGTGGAGCTCAAAGTCGGCAGTGACGCACCAGAGCCGTGCCAGGGGCAGGAGAAACGCCTGTTGGGAAGAGGCTTTCCCTCCCCGCATGGCTTTTGGTTAAAACAGCAAAGAACGTGAATACCCGGGATGAGTTCGTCCTGTGCTGAGATCGTTAAAGCATAAGAGATCCAGTAGAAGTCTCGCTGCAAATCGTTTTCCAGGGATGGTTTTCCAAATGTTTGTGGGGTTGGTTGGTTGTTTCCTGTAAAATTTGTGCATAATTAGGTAATTGAAACTTTAGTAATTGAAAGTTCAGTCACTAATCCGTAGTTTTCAATCGTTTTTACAGATAAGTGATGTTGCACAGTCCCTCCAGGACCGATGCTCCTGGTAGAATTTCATCGGATCCTTCATGCTGAGTTGGCATTTCAAAGCTATTCATGAGACATTAGTCATAATGAATAATAAAATAAGTTATTTGTTAAGCACTGTTAGGTGCATGCATAGGTGTAATTCTGTGCTCACTCCCAAATCTTCAGCCACAACCAGAAAACACGTGTTATGGATTTGCAGGCACAGGGAGCCCCTGGAAAATGTGAACTTCAGGCGATTACTGTTAAATATTTTTCCTCCTTTCCATGGCCCATCTCTTCGATTTCTATCTCAAAAGACAGATGTTTTTAGTACAGGTGCTAAAACAGAACCAGAGAAGAGTACAGAGGCTTTGATAAGTGAGGAGACTCCCCAGAGCTCCGTGGAACTTGAAAAGTTAGATGATTCTGGGAGCCTTAAACAGAAGGGTTTAGCAGATCATAGTGAACTGTTCTATAGTAGTCTGCAGAAATGTACATGTCCTAGTGATGCACTGGACTTGTACAAGTCCGCTGTTTCCATTAAGCACTTCACAAACTGTTTAACTACGACGTGGAAGCTCTTCAAAAACCTGTCTGAAGAGCAGCAGCGTTATGAGAAGCAGCTGATCTTTGAGCACCCAGCTTTTGTCAAGCTTTGTCAGCAGCTGCTGCGGGATGCCCGAAGGATGATGCGGGGTGACCTGGTGTTCAGTCTGCATGCCCTGGTGAACCTGGGTGTTCCTCAGAACACTCTTCTGGTCCAGACTTTGGTGAGGGTGTGCCAAGTAAGTATCAAAATCCCTTGTCTCCCAAATTTGGGCTGAAACTTCCGGGCTAATTCTGGGATGCAACATTAGAGAGAGTTGGGTTATATCTCTGGTTTAGTCTGATGTTCCGTGAAAAGAGAGCTCCCATAGGGTGTGTACATCCAGTGTCCTTAATTTTTGAAACCACTGCCTGATTTCAGAAGGATTTAATAGAAGTCTCAAAAATCATGACCTTTGTCAAATCAACTAAATTTGACTGATGAGAGACCTTGTAGCTCACTGCAGTATTAAAGTATGAACTGACTTCTGGGGGGGGGGGGGAAGGAAGATGGCAAGCTCCATATGCCAAGTTATGGGGATTGAGTGGTTTGTTTTTCTTTTCTGAAACTTTTACTGATCTGAAATAATCTAACATTGTGAAAACTTTAACAGGAGAAACTCAATCAATTTGATAACCGATGCATCTCAGTTTTGGCAACTACTTTAGCAGGGATGGATAAAGACAAGAATGTGAGCGCTCTTCAAGCTGGATTACAGTGAGAAAAATACATCTTTCACATGTTCTTCATATTTAAATGTTTGAATGTATGTCTTAGAAATCATGGGGGAAATCCCTTCGCATAAAAGACATGCTGTGGCTTTAGGATGTCAGTGGTCACATAACAGCTGTAGAAGACAGTGATTTTTGGCATTGTTTTTGCAGTTTCTGATGACACTGGGTGCTAGACTGCTCTGCAGATGATTCATGTTGTGACTGCAGCTTCAGCACTGTGGGGTTTTTGTGATGCTGATCAATCACTTTGCATAGCTATGCCTCTTTATCTGTGTGTAGAAAGGAGATAATGAGACTAGCTTGCTTTGTGAAGTACTTAGATTTGTCGTGGCAAAAAATGCTGTGCAACAGCCAGGGAATATTTGCTTTTAATTTAATAAGTGAAAATTAAAAAGGAAGGCAAATTTAGACTTTTTCTATGCATCCAGCAAAGGCTTGCTGTGGAGTGTAGTTGTTTTTTATCTGGGCCAAGGAAGTTTACATGGGTAACCAACCAATGCGCTCCCATGAAATTGTTTTTACTGAGGCTGTCACAAAATTTGCCTTGGCTTTTGGTCCTTTGTATCCGGTCCTGCTTTGCAAAGGTGGATGTGTTAGTGATATGCAGAAAACAGGTTCTCCTGGAGGCTCAGTTACAGATTCCTTGTAAGTTGGTGGAAAGGACATCCATCTACAGCTCTTGATGTCTGGCGCTCTTGCGCATTTGCAGGAAGCTGCATCTGCAGGGATGAATTTCAGAGCAATGCACTCCTTTAGCGACACTTCATATTTCTGTAGCTGTGCAAGTATATTTAAGGGTGATTCAGACATAACAATAAAATACCTCCTCCTGAACTGGAAAAGGAGGTGCTGGGGTGCAGAGCTCCATCTTGTGCCCATGATCTCTCCATGTTATCATCTTGCCTTCTGCATCTGCAGCCACAGCACTTGCTTGAGTTTTTTGCCTCACTTGCACCTAGTTGGTGGTGTCCATCCCCGAGTTTGCTAGCTGCTTCAGAATTTGAGATCATTATGTGATAAAAATGTGCTGCTGTCTGGTTGGTTGTTTTTTTTTTTCCTGCAGAACAGTGTTAATTCCTTGAAGTTTAACAGCACTCACATCTGCCCAGTCGCATATGCAGGCTGGTCAGGTGCCCCTGCTGTTAATGTATCAGTAGCAACACTCATCTGTCACCATAACATTAAGAAAGCATGTATCATTATTTTTGTGTGCAAAGTATCTGTGCTGCATCCACATGCTGTAGAGTTATGCCAGCCTTGAAAAAAAGGAGGTGGGAGAGGAGCAGGGAATAACAGCTTAGTTTGGGAGTAAATCAGTGAGGAAGAATGGGGGGACCTACCTATTTCTGCTGAAGGTATGACAGCTCTGTTAAACAGTTCCTCTCTCTAGCTGAAGCCCTGTGTGTTTCTTCATCAGATTGCTAGTGGAGCAGCGCATTACAAGTATCAGAGACATCTTTATACTACATAACCTGATGAAATGCATGGGAAGAGATGCTCCAGTCTTTCTGAAAAAGAAATTAGAGGTAATTTAGTTGTAGGCACGTTTTTACTATCACAAAGCTTGTGCTCTTACATTGTTCATAAATTGTGTATGGTTCTTTTCTGACACTTAGAGAAAGTACAGTAGGCAGGTTAAATGCATTTGCTCTACAAATCATAGCCCAGCTGCAGAAAGAACTTGGATTTGGAGGTTGGGAATAGCCCACCATTAAAAGGGGCAGAAAGCAATGGAAATGACAAGAGGAATCAAGGCAATAAAATATGAGTGCCTTCACCTCTTGTTTGGATTTGCCACATGGTATTTTACTTAAACGTTTACAGGCTGTTCCCTGAATCCCTTATCCAGCTTGTGGCTTCAAGATGAGAAGACAGAAAACTAGTCTGTGATGGGGCTGTGTCCAGTAATGGTATGGGGGAGCAATAATAGCTGGGAGGACCAATGGCAGTGAGATGGCAGGAGAACTCATCTAGCTCATGGCCTTATCTTTCTGTGTATCTGAAAGGTCCCTTGGGAAATACAGTGGTTGGGAGCAGGCTGTAAGTTTTATGGTAGGGTGTACTGGGCTTCTTCCCCTGATTTAATGGCATTTTTTGAAACCTTTCAGATAGGGCCTGCCAGTGGTTTTATCACATAGCTGTAGGGCTCTGAAGTCAGAGTTTGTAATAGCATTCTTGAGGAGGTGAGAGAAGATACCGTTGGTGGGAAACTGGGCAAGAATAGAGCAGTGCAGGGAACTCACGCAATGTGTTAGGTGTAAGTAAATCATAAAACCTTGAGCAAGGTACCACTTTTTACAAGATGATGACAAGCTGGCTGTGTAGGAATACGGAACTGAGAAGTAAGTAACATTTTTCCATGTTAACTGAGGGGAGCACTTAATTTTGTGAGCTCACTGGGTGCTATTTCTAATACTGTGTCATTTCTATTGTGGACGGTTTTATATTTAACCTTTGATATGCATGCAGTAAGAATATTGTTGTTTTAATAGCCAGTGTCCTTTGTAGTGTCATTTTTACTGTCATATCAATCTAGTTACTGTTTCAGTAAATGAGGTGTCTTTTGTGGCATCAGAGCTGGCCTTCTGTGCATCAGACCACATCTGTAGTTGGGTGTCTGTGTTAAGGATAGGCCACTCGGTGTGGTATTGGATCATTTTGAAGGCTTACAGCTTTCACACACATCTAGAACAGTAATTGGAGTACCTATTAAATGAGTCAACTGTGACAATTATATTTTAGCTACATTTTCAAGAGTTGGTAAAAGATATATATTCCAAGTAGTGGGAAATGAGCTTACTGAGACTTCATTTCAAAAAAACATAAAGGCAGATTGCTGGGAACTTGCATAGTGACATGGCTCTAGAACAGTTGATCTGCTATAATTGTGTATTAAGAAATTGAGAGTAATTACTTTATGCTTTTGCTGTTTGTTGCTCCTTTTTCTTTCATGTAAACCTGAACAGGCTAACGAATTTGTGAAAGTTTGGTGAAAATGCCTTCACCAGAAAACAGTGATAATATACCTGAAGAATGAAGGATTAATAAACTCTAATTCACTTTAGATGGCAGTTTTGAAAGAGGTAGACCATCTGACTTTCCCGAATGCTCTGCGTATGTTGTCGGCTCTTGTTGCAATGAATTATTGTTCTGTTCCAATCCTGAATGCCTGCAGTAAAAAGATCCAGGGTAAGAAAGAAATGTTTATTAAATCCCCTTCCTTATACCAAATGCTTCCTAATTGTCTTATCTCCCTTTTCTGATTTCCTTTAAAACTTGGGAATAGTTTGGTTTACACTATATTTTAGCAGTGTGTTTGACAAGCATCAAGACAGAAAATTACTGATGGACAGTGAAAACAAATAGCTCTTATTGTCTTTGCCCTTCTTAACATTTACCTGAATTACGTATTTTTCTCTGCATTTTTCTATATGTAGAATTTAGGAAAAATGGAATTCTAGGAAGAAAAAGTAGATTTCAGATAAACTTTTAAAACAAATCTGAACTGGAAGTGGACATCTTCCAAGATGGATTGGTGGCTTAGTGTGAATAGTTGATAAGCTAAAGGGAACATTATATCTCCCTGATTAAGTGGATTCAGATATTGAATGCTGATTAATAACTGACCTCATGCTGCAGCCCAGAAAATAATTAAATGAAAAGTAATGCTTTCATCTCTCTCCATACTTTTACAATACATTTCTTAAGTATATGTGGTCAGTATAAATTGATTCAGACTTAAAATACATCTGAATTTGTACATAAAAACACATAAAGATAGGAAAATAGCATTATTAATATAAATGAACCAGGAGTGTTTGGGGTGCATATACAGCCTTTATTTCTCCTGGTTCTTAAGTGTTACTGGCTTCTCCCATAGGACTTTCACCACACTTGGTACACAGGCGAGATGGCATACACACAATGTGCAGTTACTCTTGTTATTTTTCACCCTAGCTTTCCCATGGCAGAGTCTCAGACATCCAATTCTTAGAAAAATAATAGAGTGCTACAGGAATAAGAGCCTATTGTTCTGGGAGGAACCCAGAACAAGGAAATTCCTAGGTTTTTATTCCATTAAACTCAGTTCACACCTGTCTTGGCCCAGTGGTGAATTTTGGTCTCGTTCTTCTCAGGCACCATTGGGTTCTTTCATTGTCTTTAGACAGGCTGTAAATTCCTTCCTGTTTCTCCTGGTTGTTGCTAACAGGTGCAACTCCTTTATCTTCCAGTTTGCAGTGGTCTCAGGGCCTCTGTTTTCATAACAGTGCAGGTTGTAAATTAAGTTCAACTTTATTTAGGTGTTAGTTAGCTGCTTGAGACCTAAGGCTCTAGCAACTTCAGCTTCCTGTGCTAAGCTTCTACTCATGCTAAGTAAAACCACTCAGTCAAAAGAACTCACTTAAAGGAACTCAGTTAATTAAACTTAATTCACAACAATTTAGTACTTCTTTTTCTGCATTTTTTTAGTACAGATTCTCAGAGCAAATGATCAGGGGTCAGAGTGATCAATTTCTGGACAGAATTCACCCCTATCAGAGGCTCTTGATGGTATATGAAGAGGAGGGAAGATCATGCTTTAGGTCTGAAGGGGGAAAGGAATTCTCTAGCAGGCTTTCCAAGTTCTGTCCTGTTTGTGGGGCTCTCAAGAAAGTGGCCTCCTCTCCTATATCTGGGGACGTGGCCAGAATTTTAATAACTTCATAGGTATTTCCTGCATTAAGTTTTGCAGCAGCAAGGGAGCGACCCAGAGGTGACACTAATTTTCTAATTACACAGAAGAGAGATTAAGGTCTGTGACCAGTGACATGAGATTCCATTAGCCTCTTTTCTTTAAGAATACCTAGCATTACAAATCACTTTATTTGATACACAGCTCTCATTGGCTTCCATCACAGTTGTCAGCACTCAGCACTTCAAGAAAGGAGGTAACAGTGGTTTATGCTTGGAAAATCACTGAGCACAACTCAGAGGAGTTAAATTTTCAGGAATTACTTTCCTGCTATCCTCTTGAGTCTTCTGGCAGAGGAAGAAATAAAGTCTAGTTCTGTGGGGTGCATTACTAGTGTAATTGTGCTCTTTCCTCTTGTGCTTACTGTCTTTATAACATGTATACACCTCATTGCAACAAACAGAGTTGTTCAAGAGAGAGCAAATATGTTCAAGAGACAGCACTGTTCTTCAGTACTTCATCCTTTTTGTCTCAGGATTAGGTCCATCTTGTGTGGCAAATGAAGCAGCAGTCCTGTGCAGAAGTCTGTTGTCATCTGGCACTCAATCTGTGTCATCACTGCTTATATGCCAGGAGGTTGTGTTACGGTTTTGTGTTTTCCAGTTTGGCATATAGTAATGCTTTAGTGCTTGACGGCCTTTAGTGCTTTTTAGACAGAGATTCCTGTTTGTGATTTCTTGCTGGTTGTAAAACCAAATGGAAGGAGAAAAGTAAATTTCACCATGTGCTAATATCTGATCAGTCAGCAGCTTTAGATACACCTCTTTGTTACTGCCTCAGCAGACATGGTGAGGTGGACAGCCTCAATCAGTGCTGAAGTGGCTAGCCTGAGGGATTCCATGCTGAGTGCAGGGAGGTGCTGAAAAGCAAGAATCCTGGAACAGAAGGTGTTCTGGGAAAGCAATCTTCTTGCTGCTTTTGTTCATTTGTCCCCATTTTCTGATTTATCGTTTCTGACTTGACCCAGCCTCAGTTTCTTCATGTGTTTTAGCTCACTTGGCCTTGCCTAGGTAGTCTCACTCTATTCCGCAGTTTCTTACCTGATTTTGGTTGGTTTTCCCCCGTCATTTGTCCCTCGTCCAAACCGTTCCCACAATGTCTCCACCTTACATTTCCTGTTGCTTTGCTCATTTGTCCTTTTTTTGCTCTTCTGTTACAGAGCATATCCATGATATTCCATTTCGGCAGCTAATTGTCATTCTGGAAGCTTGTTACAGTCTCCAGTACCGTAATGTGAAACTGTTTTCAGCATTAGCAGACTATGTTAATTCTACTGTCAGCATCTGGGACAAAAGACAGGTAAGTCTGAGACCAAATAATTTACAGTGGTACTAGTAGAATATCTGGTTCTTCCCATCTTTTCTTGTGTTTATGTTTGATCTTTGGAGAACAGATTTTCTTAGGAATACCAGCCTGATGAAGTTGATACAGTTAGATTTTTAAAATGCTCTTCTATTTTTTGACAAATAAAGAAATAAAATGGGTGTTATGGTTTGAAAAATTTGCTTTCTTTAGTAATGCCTTTTCTGAAACCAGCATTGGATCCACTTCACTGGCTTTCTTGACCTTATAAAACTATCTTTTCTTTTAGATTATGCTTTTTCTTTCTGCCTGTGAGATACTTGGCTTTCAGCCTACTGAGCTGATGGGTATTTTTGCTGAGAAGGTGACAGAAGACCCTGAATTCCTCAACTTGAAAAACCTTATGATTGTTCTCCGAATATATTCACGACTCGGCTATGTTCCCAGAGACCAAAAGCATCTGTAGGTTTTCACTTAGAATGCATGATAATACACTGTGTAGTCACTGTAGAGTAATGTATGGCAACTACTATTTGATTTCAGTTACGTAAAGGGTTAGTAATCCTGTTTTTTTAATCTGTAAGGTAAATTTGCTGTGTCTTTTCACAGTTTTTTTCTACAAAGGATTTTTTCTCTGCAATTGAAAATGGAGACATTGGTTCTAGAATGATCAGGCTACTAAATCTGTTGATAGGTAGCTGTATCCCCAAAGAATAATCAAAAGCTAATTTTAAGATTACACAACATATGATTATACAAGATAACAAAGATTTCTAGCTTGTATTTTTGTTTGAAATGTTTATTTTTTATAGCCTTATTTGTGTATTTAGATACTTTTCTTCTGCTTTTGGAAAAGGTTTTTTGAGACTCTTCATAGCTGCTTGAACAAGTTCCTCCCTCAGATTTCCAACACAGATCTGCTGAAGGCAGCATATTCATTTTGCATCTTAGGATATCTTCCTCATCATGCACTTGATACACTGATGCAAAAGGACAGCAGGAATGAACTTCTACTGTCAGGTCAGGCTTTACTTTGTCATCTTCTTGTTTTAAATATGATTTTATGCCTCCATTTGTTGTAATTGTGTTAAAAGTTTATAATTTAAAGAATGCAAACATGATTAATAGTACATCTGAAGTCCTCTAGGCAAGGCTAACATAGTGATGGTGATGTAAGTGATCTGTTTCTGCCCTAGGGCATCAGGCATTTTGTCTTGGGCCCCATGATTTCAAGAGTTGAATAGTAGGTGTGCACATGGAGAGAGGTGAATATGACATCCACGGAAACAGAAATGTGTAAAAGCCAGGGATTCCATCTTCAACAGATGTTGAGGCATTTTTAAAAGCACAGGAAGTCTCAACCTTTGTAAACCAGCTTTAGTACCTGAAATGATGAGTCAAATTTCTACTTTTTGTTCTGTTGTTGTTCTGAGTTATAATGAGGAGCTTGGAATGGTTTGTAGTAGAAATTGGTTTCCACATTACGATTCTCTACAGCCAGTAGATTAATTCAGCAGAGTGGAAATTCAGTGTAGAGTAAACCGCTGTGTCTTGCTGTTGAGTGTGCTGTGACTGAACCTGTAACTGCTTATACTGTGTTCAGCTTAGTACTATTACAGTTTCTAAATTATGGCCAAGTCTGATATTGCTATTTTGTTTTATAAATAGCCTTCTGGTTGTCTGGATTTTATAGATGTTTTCATTCATACTTTCTCATTCCATGTTGAACTCCTTACGTTTCTTGTCATAACTGATAGCATGCACAGAGCTGTGTACAATAGAGAGGAAAGACGGATAAGCAGACAGGTCTCAGCTGTTGACTTCAATATTATAATTATTGAATTGGTTATGTATATTTAACAATACATTGAAGATAATAATACTCTGTAAAAAAACAGTTGGGTTTTGACTCCTATACTGAAATTCATTTGCTCTGCCAGAACAGAATGACGATAAAATGAAAAATTCTGTGAGATAATACATTGGATATTATGTTTTCTTGCATCCTTTTTCAGACGATCTTCACAAAGAACAAAAGGAAATTATGCTTCGCTGTGTGAAAGCGTGTATGGAACTTGATAGCCCTTCCTTCACAAAGCCTGCATTTGTGCTGACTGAGAATTCCTCCTCATTAGTATCTCTTAATCTCAGAAAGGCTCGGGAGGCACTGATAGAACTTCTGGGAGATGAGAGCATGTTTCAGCAAAATGTTCAGCTGCCATATAAATATCATATTGGTATGAAGCCAAATTACTGTTACATTCTTTTTAATGTAGATTTATAATCCCTGGAATAATAAGGTGGCAATAAATTTGCATAGGGTGCAAGTGATTAAAAGTGTAGACACAGTCTTTTAACAAATGATGTTGTTGATTGGTGAATCTGCTTTCTAGGATGCTTCTGTTAAAGTATTTAAGTCCTTTTAGTAAAACTTTATGATTGCTCTTATTTACAAAACTGCGTTGGACTTTCTGTTAAGCATCAGTGAGCAGATGTTAATTGTACATAAATCCAATATGGCCAACTGTTTTACAGAGTTGACATGTCAGTACTAAATCACATTAGAAACAAAGCTAAACAGCAGCTGCCTTTTGTTCTCTTTAAGTTCTGGCTAGGTTTGGGTTTTGCTTTCATTTATGAAATGGAATATGACTTTTGACAGGTAATCATTTCATAACATTTGGTTTCTTTTATGTTTTTATATTGCTCAAGTTTTTTGCCAGATTACCAGCTTTTTCTGTATTTGTAATACTTTTCTTCCTAAATATTTCTAATGAGGCATCAGATTATAGGAATATCTGAGTAAGGATGACAGCAGTACTTTCTTTGGACTATGATTTCACTCACATAAACAGGGTTGGTTTTTTTCAGATGTGCAAGCTATAGCTATTTATATTGCTTACAGGGAGAGAAAAGTCATCAGTAATATAAATTACTGATATAAATTACTGAAGAACAACTATTAGAAACAAGGCAATGATGGCATCCGTTAACTTTTTCGAATGAGCTGTTCATTTGAAAGCAGTTTGAATAATTAATATTTTGTTGTTTTGTTTTCCAGATTTTGAAATCAGAATGGATTCAGACAGAAAGAAGGTGCTCCCAATACCTGCAACAGATGATCACACTGACTCAAGTGTTCAAAGGTGTCTTTTTTGACTGCATGTTTTTTCTAGCAGAATAGCTTTATTTGTATGTATTCCATTCAATTACTTCTTTAGTTCACTGATTAGCATAAGCAAAGTAGATAACTTGTTAGTTGTGCTCACTGAAATAGACAAAAATTGCCATGCCGGTTCAGAGCAGCAACTCATCCAGCTCACTACCTTCTTCTAGCAGAGGCTAAAACTTAATGTTTCAGAGAAAGAGGCAGGAAACATCACAGTAATCTGATACACGTACTTCAAAACCTGTATCCATTATGACTGAAATCCCTTCCAACAAATTTCTACATTATGGTTTTAAAATTCCAAGAATTTGTGTGTCCAGTGAAGCATTCAGTTATTCTCTTAAGTCTCTAAAATGTGCATCTCAGTGGTATGTTATGGCAATTAATTCAGCTGCTGAAATGTAATTTGATTAAAAGGGATCATCATACCACATTTTGGTGATGAAATTAATCTTGTGTAGAAGAATGACCTCTCACTAACTGAAGTGGGACATATATCATTTAAGTAACACTTAAATAGAATTGGGTAATACACATTTATGTGCTGGATCACTGCACAGCAACGTATTTTGTACAGTTTGCTTTTTGGGAAAAGAGAGCTAGGGAATCATGTGGCAGAAGTTCACTGCCAGGCTTCCAAGGCATGCAGCTTTCCTCACCCTTCCAAGCAGGCTTTTATATCCAGAAGTAACTGGTTCTAAATATTAGCAAAGGATCAGAGTAAATGCAGAAGTTGTCAAAATAATGGAGAATTTTGTACCATCTATTTCCTTCTCATTGTGGGAGAAGTGAAGATCTAAGGAGAAAATTCCATTGTAGGTATTTGGGTAGATGCTGGTGCTTCTGTGAAGCTCATGGAAGAAGAGAGGATCTAAATTAATTAAGTCTGGAGAAGGAAAGGGATAATGGAATTTGTGCAGTACTGATATTTTTACCTATCAGATAGAAAGCTATATATTCTGCAGTGTTAAAGGACATCATTGAATCAATGTCTTAAAAATGCTTACTCTGCATTTGTACAATGGAGTCTTCTCTACTATTCTTGGTTGTAGACTGGCTTTACTCTTTGTTCCTCTGTCTGCCTTCTGTTTGGGCTCAACACACCCCCAAGGGAAGCTGTCAATGAAGAAGCGGCATCTAAATAAACTGGGCTATCATGTAATTCTGGTAAGAGTTACTCTCTCTGTTTCTGTCCTGTTATCAGCACAGTGATGAGTATGTGTGATAGAACAGGCTTTGTAGTTAATGGTGAGCCTCATCTAGAGAGGTGATTGTATATCATCTCTACTTAAAAAGTGGTGTCACTGGGAAGAAGGGACAGAAAAACTAAAAGATAAGCTACTACTTCTACTACTACTTCTATCAGCAGATAAGCTACTTCTTCTACTACTACTACTATCAGCAAAATAAATATAATCATAGTTCAGAGAAAATGAAAGATCAAGCCACTGAACTGCTTTGTACCTAAAGAATTATGCATCTTTGGTCTATTTCTCTGATTTTTATAGAACAGATGATTAAAGTCAACTTGTTTTCAAAATACAGTGGCTCTCTATGGCCTTCTCATGACTGAGGGCTTGGTTTGAGGGACCAGCCTAGTTTGCTGAAGAGAAATAACGTATTCTTTCCTTTCTTCCAGGTCTTGAACAAGAAGTTTCAGGAAATGACAAATGAAGATGCTGTCGAGTTTTTGAAAGGAAAAATTTATCCAGAAAATCCTTTCCCTCCTTCTGAAGTGACTGTGCAAGATAATAATTAAAATAAACATTTTGGGTCTCCTGATCTCTCTTTTTCCTGTGTAATTAATGTAAGGTTTTAACAGAAGAGATAAGCAGTTTTATATACAACTGCCTACTGCAAACTATCACAGACTGAGAGAAGCTTGTAAAAAGAACAGTGTCTGCTGATAGTGGGGCTTTTCTTTAGCAGAAGGAACTACTTGATTAACCCAAAAGCATCCTGACATGCATTGCTGTTGAAATTTCTTAATTTTATCTTCACTTTGCTTCCCCTCCCCATGCCCCAAGTCAAATTGCTCTCTTCTGGGCCAGGGAAAGGAAATGACTATTTCAAATGGTATTGGAACCTGGCCTACAACTATGCACTGGAAGGGTTCCCCCCAGTATCCTGCACCACCATCTGCTGTGTTTATGCAGCATTACAGATAGTAAAGCAATAAATAACTCAGCCTAATGGGTATATTAAAAAAATCCAAAAGTTTCTTCAGAAAATCCAAAGATTTTTCAGAAAATTTTCTAAAGAAATCAATCTCAGCCATTTTTCAGAAGTTCAGGCTAATAGTGGTTCTGTTAGCTGCACGCTCGCACTTCTGAACCTTTTGCTTCACTGTAATAGATCCTGAGACTTGCTACAAGAACACAGTCTGCCATGTCTAAGTCAATTGACTCTTGCTGTCTGTGGAGACACTAGTAATCAGAATCAACTATTGATAGAGGTATTGCAATACTCAAATTATTCATTACATACTGTGACGCATCTTCACTGGCCTCTTATGTAGTGGTGGAATTGATGGCAGAGTCCTAGAAGTTTAAAGCAGCTTTGGGCCTTTGCGCTGAAGGAGCAGAGAGAAACAGTTCATCTTTTCCATTCTTGGTAACATTTACTGGTAAAATCCATTTGTTGTGCTGGACTTGCTGAAGTCCTTAGTAAGAGCATTGGAATGCTCAAATTACATATATTTGCCAACAACAGCTTGCTTGTTTCTGCGGTGTAATAGGATCTTCAGTCACAATTCTGCTGTACCACAGCCACAGCCCAATCGGTATGAAGGGAAACGGCAGTACTTCCTACAGTTACTGCATGCTACCTAACCGTGGTGCCCTTGCTTCACTTGCTATCTCCAAGCACTAGTTCTTTGTCTTTCTGAAGTAGCGTGGACACATGGTTACCATATTACAATGATGAGATAAAAACGGTGGTAAGGTGAAAATAAAATACTGTGCTTAAAAAAAATTCACTGCCCAACTTCTTACTGAACATATAGGTAGAATATGGTTCACATTCATGCAGGAAACTGCAAGTAAAGCAGCGTTGTCGCAGCAGTATGGTATAAAGAGCAGAGAGCGCTGTTCAGCATTTCAGTCTCTGAATTGCAGCACGTGCAGTAAAGCAGATTTGATGCAGTTGTAAAACTGAACCACCAGAGCAGGGTTCATCTGCTTCAGAAGTTTGCTGTGCACTGCTTTTGGACCCACTGCTTTAAGAAAGCATTAGTTGCACAGCAGTGTGGTCAGACCCATCCTTATGTTCTGAGCTGGCAGACTGACTCATGGTCCTGGCCTGCACTGAAGGAGATCTGAAATACTCTGTGCTGGAGAGCCTGGTAGTGCTCAGAGCCGTGTTTGAGAAAGCATTTGGTGCTGGTCAAAGATGAAGCCCTGCAAACAGAGCTAATGCAGTGTCAGCTGAAGCCCTGTCTCGGCTGGGAAACTGTTCCCTCTGCTTTGAGCTTTTCAGTCAGGTCCTCAGTAGCAGGTATGTAGCACCCATCTCTTCAGGGAAAAACACCAGGCAGGGAAGTATGCTGTCCTCCTGGGTGCTGGCAGCCTGGACAGAATTAGCCACAGAATGGTATAGCATGTTGTATTAAGTTAGCTGATCACCATCTTCACTTTCTTTTTTTAAACACCTTACAAGTAGGTGGAAACTTATGCAGGCAATATGGAAGTGTACTAGTCTGCCATAGTGATCACCTTGCTTACTAAAATATCTTGCTTTATGCTTCCTGAATAACTGAAGTCGTTACTATGTCACCTACACTGATTCATAGTTCCAAGCAGTACGTAGCTGCTGCCAGAGACGTCAGAGCTGTGGGTTTCTAGAATCCTTATATCTGCTAAAAAACACCTCTGCTGCAATGTCTGAAATAAACCTGGTGTCCGGTTCATGTAGTAAGGGAGATCTAACCCCCTATTTTGTGCATTACAACCTGTATTTAGAATACTATTCTCTCTCTCCTGAATCATGCTTATTAAAATTAGTGGGATACTCACAATGAAGATCAGTAATAATTATTTTGCTCCTGTAATTGTGGGGTTTGTCACTGCATGGATTGCTTGGTGCCAGAAGTGCAAAATCCCCTTTTTAAGTGAAAGAGATAATAAACAGATGTTTTTAGCTGACCTGCCAGTGAGGCTAGCAGGAGATGGAAGCTGCGCCTTTCTCTATCATTTTCACAGTCTGCCTGCCGACTCAGGAACATGTGTTTCTAACCTTTATTCACACTTGGAACACTTTGCAAGTGCTGTGGCTGTACATTTTTTCCTGAGCAAGGAGCAAGGAACCAGGAAGCTGAATATGACTTTATTTCATACAGCCCATAGACGTGTCTTATTAACAGATGGAACCCAGAAATTTGCTCTGGTGTTTGACTCACTAAAGGTATTTCAGGGGTGTGTACAATCTGTAGCAAGGCCAAGGTTATCAACCTTATGTAAAGTGAAAATAGGTAACGCATTAAATAAATTAAATTGCTGAGGGAGGGGAGGATCTTCAATGAATTGA
This sequence comes from Agapornis roseicollis, assembly GCA_002631895.1. Classification (NCBI taxonomy): domain Eukaryota; kingdom Metazoa; phylum Chordata; class Aves; order Psittaciformes; family Psittacidae; genus Agapornis; species Agapornis roseicollis. Next base: position 31,439 of record NDXB01001458.1, read on the forward strand.
AGGCTTATTAAGGAAGATAAAGCAACTATGCAGCTTAGAGTAATTATGTAGCTATGACTTAAAGATAGTGAACTCAGCTGCACAGAACAGCCATATATTTGACCACATTCTTGTATGAAGACAGATTATTTTATTCCTGGGCCACGAAGAAGTCTGAAAAGTAGATCCGTGCAAATCTTTCCTTCATTCCGAGCTATGAAATACTGGAATAAGTATTTGTCCTGCTAATCTCAAAGAAAGAGATACTGCTTTTTCCCATTCCTTCTTTTTACATGCTGCCTGCTGTTAGACGTCTTTCGATTCACAAATCTTATCTTATTACAAAACAGTATATGCTGGCTTATCCTGCAATTTTTCCTTGAGAATAATGAATATACTATCTATCCTTTGAATTCTGCAGGTCATCTGAAGGATACCGACATACAAAAGGGTCACGAGCTCAGATCATTGTCTTGTTCCACACAATCAATATAAAAACACTGTGAGAAGGATTTACAAATGTAAGTTCCATGGCAAACTTCCCTGGACCATGGATGATGTTAAGCATTGCAGGATGTGTGAACAGATCTAAACTGAGAGCAAGAAACAGGAAGGCAGAAGACGTGGGCTGCAAGGGTCAGGAAGGCTTTTGTGTGAACAGAAAATAAACTAGTACCATCTGAGCAGAAATGAAACAAAGCTTGTGAAGTAATGCAGAATGAGAACAGGGAGTGTTTGGAAAAACAAATTGTCTCCATAAGCAGCTGGATTTGCAAACCCTGACAATCTGTTTTTCTCTCCTGCTTCGATTTGCTTATGTCTAAACCTGCTTTTGAACCCTAACTCCAGCCTTCTCAGGGTATGAAATATTCCAGCCACTCCAGAAACATCCAGGAACTCTCTTTAAAACTTCCTTCTTGCTTTGAAGTAGACCTAGACATTCAAAAGTGACTGGGACAGAGGGACTAGATGTACATTGCAAGAGTTTGATTTTTGTTAAGAAATCAGAATCTAAATAAACTGGAGCTTAGAATAAGAGAATGAAAGTCTGTTTCTCAGGTATTGCAGCGGTTTCTGCAGTTTCTTGGAAAAGGTTGATTTATGCTTTCTATGCAGAGAGCTAGAAATGTGGTTCTGGTCAATTGCTGAAGTGAATAAATATTCTCTCTAACATTCCCGTCCACCCTCTGGCTGGTGCAGTAGGTATTATTTTATATTGCAATTTGGTAATATTAAGCTATTCTCTTTGCACAGAAGTCTCAGAGCACATACAATGCCTGAATGAGGTTCCAGTTCCAATACCTCTTTACTGACACTAGAATATATGAAATTAAAAAGAATTGCAGGTTTTGTAGCTCTCAGAAAAGGTGAAACATTCACTCCTAGGTGAAATGTTCTGAAATTAGTTATTACAGAACAAAAGCAGAGCCATGGTTATCTGTTGTTCTCTACATGTATACCTTTAAAGCAATTATGGTACTTAAGCATAGGTTTTACTGAACATGCAATCCTGTGATTTTGTTCTTTGCTAGTAAGCATTGTGGGTTTAGTAGTTCTGCATTGTTCTTCTCTTTTAAGTGGTGCAGATATAACGGAACTCTGAACTATGTTTAGGATCTGTCCTAGCCATTGCAATTTTTTCCCTTTTTTATTATTTCTGGACAACTGCAGTGACAGTATGAATGTGACGGCAACTGTAAATAGCCGCTCAGGAAGAAGAAGGAGAATCTGTCTTTGGGTCTGCAGCAAGAGTCCTTGTGTCCACAGATAAGCAGTGAGCTGTCTGTTTCATCCTGTTCTGTCTCTCCAAAAATGCTCCTATGCTGTACTCCAGTAACATTGTTGCCATGGCACCCATCAAAAACCAGATATGCTCTTGCTTTATGCAGCAAGATGCAAATTTTTACAAACAGGAGAATTTCTTTTCACTTTTCGCTGCTATAGGTAAGAGACGACCCATGCCTCCAGACAAAGGCAATTTAATGAACACTCTTTGTCATTCCTGGGTCTGTGCTGTAGCTGACTTTTCTCACTGCAATCCACAAAGGGCATTTGCTGAATTTTCTGTATTTGCCTGTTTGATTTCCATGGTACAGACTTTGCTGCACATAAGATGTCATCTGTGCTCGACCACCCTTTAGAAAGGTGGGGAAGTGTGTGGGAGCATGGGGAAAGGGGGAGTAGCTCATCTGCTGGTTTAAATTAAAGTCAGGGCACTACAGCAATACGCAGCAGCTGAGGCTGTGGCTCCACAACTTCAAAGGAGAAAACTTGAACTGTTGTGTGAGCCCAGTTTTGTCCCTCTCGAGCAGGGAACAAATCATGCACTGGACTCTGCCTGCACAGACACTGGTGTAAATGGTGACAATTGTCAGTGAGGTCTTGATCTGTATTACATATACCTACAGTGCATACAGATGCATGCAGTGGCTTGTTGTGGAGGAGATTATATATCTGTATGCTTAGATGTTATTGCACACAATAGCTACGGAGGGAGGAGGGACCAAGCTTGGAGCTCATGCTTGAAATGTTAGTCACATAATAAAAGGCTATTTCATCTTTCTAAACATGCATATTGAAGACCAGCCCTAGGTTTTTACTTGTCCTTTGTGCTGGCTCAGCAGTTAGCAGCTTTAGCAGAACAGCAGACAGTTTCTTGACGTGGGGAATTCTCTGGAAAAACCAAAGGCAACCTAACCCTCCGTACACTGCAGTGTATGAGGCAAGAAGAGGGTAAAGACTGCTGATGCATTTGCCTCTGTCGGTTTAGAATGTGCTCCATTTCGCTAGTGAATGATTTGTCCCAGGGACACACTATCTTCTAAATAAACCTTCAGTATGGATCACCTCTGTATAAACATAAGGCAAATGACGAAGATCTGAAAAGTTAAGCAGGCGAGAAATATGTGTGTGCATGTGTATTTAAAGATTTACTCAAGGAGCACTACAAAATGGTGAATGCTTCACTGACATCAAGGAAAAGACTTCCTTCTCAATAAGCAGTATTCCCCACAAAAAGTGGGGCAGAAGGATGAGGCTGGTTTGATTTCTGCAGATGCTAAATAAAAAGAACTTTCCAAACTTTCTGCTGCTGGTGCTAGGTTTGATATTCATTTGCTGAATCTAATAACTCAATATTTTGGAGGGGAGGGTTGGGGGGGGGCTAAGAGAATAATGATGAAGGTATCAAAACCATTCTATGATCAGAGAACAAGATGATCTGGCATTAAGGCATTAGACAAAGGCATGAAAAATCTGAGTACACCTCCCTGCTTGCCACCACTTATCTGTGCTCATTGACAAGTCACTCAGGAGATTCCCCCTGGAGAACCCAGAGTCCCAGTGTTTGCACCCATCTCACTAGTGTGACCCAAAGGAATACCCTGCTTGGTATCAGAGACCCAGTCCCAGGACAGCCAGGTGCCTATGTTCCCCAACTGTATAACAGAGGTGTCCCCATTTGAGTGGCTTGGATCTGTAAGCTGTCCAGGCAGAGCTGGCTGGTGCTTCAGATCCAGTCCTTGTACAAAGAGTAGTAACAGTTCAGTCACAAGAGTGGAATAAGTCTTGGCTAATTGTAAAAGAAACAGCTCCCTTTGCTGGAGAACCCCAAAACTTGTAACCAATGCAAGCCATGTCAATAAGCCCTGCCGCAGACCTACTAACCCTGTCCCAACAAGCACTTCAAAGTTACACTACCCAGTCTTTTCCCCATATACTATTAGCAGCAATGATATTTTACAAGATCAGACACCGAAATACAAGCAGTTTCTACTGCATGTTACACCCAGACGTACACATTACACTTCAAACCTAGCTTGTAAACTCTTCAAGGCTCATTTACAAAAATACACCGGAAATTCTACTTAGTATAAGTGGATTTGTTTAGCTCAGATGAGATCTGCTTTGAGATCTTTTATCAGATACTATTGGTTTCATTAATAATCACTGAGGCTCCTCAGGGACTTCATAATCATTTTTAACAGATCATCATGCTGGTTGAGAGATTTGGAGTATTAACTTGCATGGGTGTACATATGCAGCTGCATGCATGCAAGCAATGCTCTTAGGCTTTAATGGTATTAAACAGAAAGCTAAGTATGTGTATCACTGATGATAGAACAGAGGCCAAAGGTTAATACAAACATGTTTTACAGCTGCAAGAGCTAATTACTTAAGTTAAAGTGAACATAGTGTATATTGTTTGGGCCTAAGAAATCATGTGCAAGCATATTTGCATCTAATCATAAAGTATTTTAGTGCTTGTAATAGAACTCATTAAAAATAATGTTGGTTATTCTAGAATACAGTGCAGTAAGCTTGTTTTTTAACCATTCAGCAATTACAGAGACTTATGTGCCATCCTTTACAGTTCTGGTAGTATCAGTGGTAGTAGTTTGTTTACTTACAAAGGTAATTATTTTATCTAAAAATACAAGATAGGCTTTTAATGTTATGTGACATCTTCTTTCAAAAGGCCTAACTAAAACAAGCAACATATTGCTTTGACAGCTAAAGGTTTGCAAGAAGTTTTGTTTCTTCACAAAATCAAGGATTCTTTCCTAATTTTTGCCCACTCAGAACATCAGTATAGGATCAAACACTTCTGAAAATCCTTTTCCCCGGAGCAAAACCTTTGAAATCATAAGTTCTAATCACGTCATCAGAAGGTATTCTTATGAGGGAAAGTTTTCGGGACTGGAGAAGGTGAATGAGAAAACCTAACTAACTGGTCCTTCTGACAGAGGATTCAGGCACATTAAGAACTGTCAGCAAATTGAATCTTTCCTTTGATCAAACTACAAGGGCAATAATTTGCAGCCAGACTGTGTGTGTGGATTTTGGGTTCTGTAGTTTACCTTTGCACCTGAAATCTACTACTAGTAAGTTTTTCAAGTTAAATTTCACAATCCTTATTCAGATGAGTTTCCTACAGTAATTGTGTTTACATTAGGACTGCAGAATTTTGTGCATAGCTCCTCATAAAGGTGATCACTCAACTCCTAGAACTGAACCAAAAGTGTTTATTACCTTGTAATAACAGGTGATAAATATCATCTTGAATTCAGATGTAATTCATCTTGAATTCAGTATGGTAAATGACCAGCCTCAAGTTCCTCAGCAGTGACATTCTGCTGTCTGAAGAATGAAGGAAAAATAACCACCTGTTATTAAGGGAAGACAATTTACTAGTAACATTTTGCTTCCCTGGCTAAAGAAAATGGTGTCTGAATAAGCTGCTCTGCCAGCTTAATTAAACCAATACAGATTTTGTCAGCCTGCTTCAGCCCCCTTGCATAAGGAACTGCTTACTGAACATCTACTTGAATCTCTTCTCTGACAACAAAGCTCTGTAAAAACTGCATCACAGGACTTGTGCTAAAAAGGTGTAGTTATTTCACACCCTGACACAACACTGATATTCCAAGTTTGAACTCAAAATATGTGCGTATGCGCATAGAATCATAGAATAGTTAGGGTTGGAAAGGACCTTAAGATGTATAAATGCTGTAAAAACTATGGAGAAATCTTTGAAAATATCTTTAAATGTGCATCTCTTGAAATTACTAGATCATGTATCAGTCATTAAATTAGATCCACTGATGGCTTGGCTTCATGAGTGAAGATTTGGGAAGGGGTTTACCCACACTTACTACAAGCACAATGACTAAGGGCAATGTGTGATAAGCAAATCTGGTTGGAAAAAAGGCTGCTTAGGCATTCAGGATGTTCCCAAACAGGACTGTCATCTCCTGAGACAATCTCGAGCCGCCAGTGTCCTGAACTGCCCACTTGTGAGGTTGGATCCGCAGCCTCCAAATCACCTTGTCACCTGCCATTTTGTCCCTTGCCTGTTGCTACAGGGCTTTGCAAGTGTGAGGAAGCCCTTCCAGCCTGTGCAATGGATTTTTTAGGTGAGGAGCAGGGTGGGTGGAACTGGCCCCACCCTTTACACCTAAGGTTGATCTGTCAGGGCCTAGCAAGCTAGGATAGTGACAGCAAAGTCCTCAGGTTGTAGGTTTTGTAAGAGTGTCCTTCTCTTAGATAGAAGACCATACAAGGATAGACATGCTCCATCTGCCCGGGTTTGAAGTTAGGAGTTTTCCTTCTCCTATGAGTATGGCTTGTCTTTGCTAACAAAGATTTGCGAAGGGCTTTAGCCACGGATCCTGAGCAAGACTGTCATCTCCTGGGTCATAGAATCATAGAATAGTTAGGGTTGGAAAGAACCTTAAGATCATCTAGTTCCAACCCCCCTGCCATAAGCAGGGACACCTCACACTAAACCATACCACCCAAGGCTTCATCCAACCTGACCTCGAACACTGCCAGGGATGGAGCACTCACAACCTCCCTGGCCAACCCATTCCAGCATCTCGCCACCCTAACAGGAAAGAATTTCTTCCTTATAGGGTGGTGAGATGCTGGAATGGGTTGGTCAGGGAGGCTGTGAGCAACCAATGTTGCAACAGCACAACATCAAACGTCTAGGCGGGATTCTGACTTAGAGGCGTTCTAAGATCCACTGAGCTAAAGCTTAAATATCCTTCATTACTTGAATCTGCAGGACAATTAAGGCTGGCTTAATGGAACTAATTTTAAGGTTCCTGAGTAATAACATTGTCATGGTTTAAGCCCAGCTGGCAATCCAGAACCACACAGCCCTTAGCTCACTTCCCCCTCCCCTTCCTTCCCCCCACCCCCAGAGAGATGAGGAGGAGAATCAAAAGAATGTGACTCCCACAGGTTGAGATAAGAACAGTCCAGTAACTAAGGTATATCACAAACCACTGCAGCTACCACCAATAATAATAAGGGAAATAACAAGGGAAGAGAATACAACCGCTCACCACCTGCCAATCGATACCCAGCCTGACCCGAGCAGTAATCTCACCCCTCAGGGTAACTGCCCTCAGTTTACGTACTGGGCATGACGTGCTGTGGTATGGAATACCTCTTTGGCTAGTTTGGGTCAGATGTCCTGTCTCTGTTTCCTCTCAGCTTCACCTCCTCCCTGGCAGAGCATGAGGCTCAGAAAGTCCTTGGTCAGAGTAAACATCACTGAGCAGCAACTAAAAACACCAGTGTTATCAGCACTGTTCCCAGGCTGAAAGTCAAAAACACAGCACTGCATCAGCTACTGAGAATGAGAAAAATGACCGCTACAGCTGAACCCAGGACAATCATTCTAACCTAACGAATGTTGGCTGGAATTCTTCATGGTTTAAGATTATTTTAAAATCCCAAATGTAAGGTTAATAGGGTGTTTTTAGTGTAACCTCAGAGGAAGAGAGAGACAAACTCCGCAAGATGATTCTAGAAGAGTTGTCATAACTCAGCATAGCTTCCAGTATATTCCCACTTACACTAGGATTGTTGCTGGAGCTAATGGGACTTGAGAACGGTTAGCACTGTTGAATCACAGTGGAGTCCAGAGGATTTCAGAAGAATCTTTCTCTAACAAAGCTGTGAAAGCTGAAGACTTGGCATGCTGAGAGGAACAACGATTCAGATTGCAAACCACATAACATCTTGCTGAATATTCATATGCTACAGAATCAAGACCATATACTTAATATTGTAGAAAGAGTTGGAATATTTTGAACATTGCTCAGCAAGACAGAAATACCTTTTAGTACTCATAGAACAAGTCAATACCTATACAGTATTCTACCTCCTATGAAAAGTCAATTGGAAACAGAACTGTCAGTTCTTTGTGTACTTCCTCCAAGTAAAGCCACAGTGAAAACCAGAGGATATTTTAGTAAGACAGCTGAATTATCCACCCTGCTTCTTCAGTGGAACAGAAGAAGAGGATTTACGGCACATTAATCGACATGCTACTGTACTGACCCTACTGGGTGGTGATTCTGTCTTGTGCACATACTGTGAGTTTCTGCAGCAAAAGAGAAGGGGATTTACTGGAGGATGATTTTCTCAGGAACAAGGTGGTGATTTGAAAAATGATGATCATGTTGAATTCCATCTAGCTCTAGTTTGGCTTTTAGTTCAGATGGAGTCAGAGCAGGATTTAGCTGTGGAACTGTGAAAGCTTAACATGATGACTGATGTTTGTGGAGACACACAAGTGCGTAAGTTTTTTTGTCTTTCTAATAAGCTCTTTGTCCTTGAAAGTTACATGCAGCTCAGTAGGAAATCTGGGTGCAGGCAGCTACCAGGATCAAACTCACTGCTATATGATAGTTGTTTAAAACATGTGGTATGCTTCAGAATGGAATCTTTAAACAAAACAGTTCTAGCTTGTGGCTGTTGTTACACAGACTGTATGCAGATAAGTCACAAATAGCTAAGCATACGTGTGGTGCAAGGTTAAACAATAACAAGCAGGTCAAATCATTCAAACACTGGAAATCACTTTGACTCCAGGCCGACAGATTAGCTTGAGATGATATCAGTATGGGATAAAAAGAGGATAAACTAACAGGCTTAGCAGCCCACTTGGAGTCAGCATATAGTATCTATACTTCCAGCAGGAGAGCAGATGGTCATATATTTAAGGAAGCACCAGACAGGGAAGCAGGACATCTGAATTCTATTCCTAGCTCTGCAGCAGTCTTCCTATGTCACCTTGGGGAGTCACTTTTTTCCCCTTTTTTCTTAATCTTTTAAGTAGTGGAAATAATATTTGCTTGTAATTTGCTTTGCCCTTATAATATTACAGGGCATTTGAGAGGCTAAACTGATGCTGAAAAAATGCTCTGAAGCTCTAAGAAGAATACATGGAAGAACTGCAAAGTAAACTGGAAGAAAGGACACTGCATGGTTTCAGATAGCATGTTTGTGTCATACATTTACAACCCTTTCTTTCCCTAGGATGTCCCATGTCTTTTTGCACAGTTTTCAAGGAGGGAATAAATGGATTAAGCTGCCTTCCACATTTGCTGGAAAGATAAGCAGCTGCCAGTAAGAACCTGACCAAAGAACAGACTTTATTACTGAGACACTATGTATGCCTAAGAGGGCAATAGGCTTGTTAACATTAACTACTCATCCCAAGATATTTTTGCATTGGTGGCAGAATAACGTCTCTAATGGCTTTTATTCTGAGTTCAGCAGTGCTGCTTGCAAGCTGAACATTAAGTACTTAAGACATACTCAAGTATTGTCTTTTAGGAACAAATCTTCTGCTGAAGTTCCAAAACAAAGTTCATTTTTTGAAATCAGTGAGAGATGTGCGTGATTATGTGCACAAGACTTTCATCTGAAGCCCATTAACGTCAACAAGACTTCAAAGGAATTTGAATCAAAGATCTAGCAAGCAACTGTCATTTCTTCTGAATCCTATGCCCATTAAGCAAAATGACCCAATCTATCTTCATCACTATTTGGCATCATAGGAGTGATGTTTTCACCACAGAATAGATAGCTTCTGCTTTCAGTGTGGAGATGTAAGCTTTAGGCTGGAGCTGAATTTTAGTGTGTATCATGATTTTCTCCATTTGTGCATATCCTTTTTGCAAGAGAAAAAAAAAATAAAATTAAGCCTTTTGGGTTTTTTCCTCTATGCTTCCATTTTTCTTATTCCTATATTCTGAGTCCCTGTAAAGGGATTGAACCCAAGCTCAAAGCCAGCTCTGGTAAAAGGGCACAGACAACACTACAGAAAACTTCAAAAGACTAGTCCACCTCATAGCAAGGGTGAAGACAAGGGAAGCAAAAGCAAAGGTTATCTGAGAAGATGTCCTGAGTGTCAATATGGAATATGGTCTTCCAACATGAGTTTGTTTTACTGATTCCTCACAAATGGAGCTGTATGTAATCTGGACTTCCTTCAGCTCTTCTGGAAGTCACTGCAGGTTGGATATCTACGTGGAGGGAAATACTGTTTTCAGGTTCAGTCTGTTGAGCAGGTTATAGTGCATAGCAATAAAAGGGTGGTGCAATTTGTGAAGAAGAGCATATTCTCTTGTATACAGCCTGCTTTAGTGAGAACACACTTTTGATTTAAGCTGCTTTTTTATACTGGGACAGTTCTGCTGCCTGTTTCCTCGATGAAAGACAGCCTTGGTAGTAATGTAAGAGGACTTCATACTTAGCTTTACAAAGATACCATAATTATAGTTAATGTCTATTGCATGTGTACACAAACAAACTGACTTGCTGGACGCTACCCCAAATTCATGCCATTTGCTGCATTAAATAACCATGGGATAGCTCTAATCCAAGAGATAAGCTGAGTGAAACAATTTCTCTCTGAAGAAATGTGCTTTGTGTCTAACTGTAGCCTATTACGCAGAAGTTCAACAGTTTACTCTTGATATATGAGCTAAGCAAGAAATCAAATATTCAAATCAGTCCACTAACAGAAACACTCCTTATGACAGTGTAAAGTTAATAGTCAGAGACTGATCTGCTCCAACTGAAAGTGGTTTAGATGAGACTCTGATGTCCCAAACTTTCCAGTGACAGGAATGATGGTTGTTACTTTCATGTCCTTTTTTTGGCTAGATAAATGGCAGAACTGCACTTAAGAGGTACAGAAGTGTTCCACAAAGATACAAATGCAGGAAGGAACTTGAGCGGTTCTCAAGTTCTTCCCATCCCTATGATTTTTATAAGCTAACCTTCACTAATTGTTGTGGACCTTGAAGGTAACATTTTCTCCAATGACCACCAACCCTGTCACATAACATTTTCAAAGATCTGAAGGTGACATATAGAAAAGTCTTCTTCTCAGAAGTGCTTCAGTGAGAATGTGCTATTTGTACATATTATGTTTTGGGATGTGGAAGAGAGCTTGAAGAACCAAGAAAAAATAGAACTATTCAAAAGTTAAGTTAATGTTTCAACAAGGGCAGGTTCCCTTCCAGGAGAAATCTGGTTATATATTATAAATGTACAAATAAAATGCTCAGTCCTTCTTATCTCTAGTCCTGCACTGTTGCGTCTGGGTTCTGTGCAGAAAGATGTGGCTTTTCCTTCAGGTCATCTTTTCTTTGGGGATGCTAATGCCTGGAAAACTCAGCTTGAAATTGCAATATGAAGGGTGAGTGTGAAGGGGGTATCATGAAGAATTGTGCATGCAGTGAAATTCCCACAAACTTTGTAAGATTAATAATAATTATGAATTTAAATGCTGGAGATAAGGTTACAAAGTGGCAAGCTTTGTAAGATTTGGAAAGAAAACATAAAGATGGGAAATGAAGAAAGAGGGAACCAAATCCAAGCCAAAAAAATAGCTGCAGCTGTAGGAGACACAGAATGCCCTTCAAATGCACCTCAGGATGCTCTGCTTCCATTAGCTGAAATTCATTTGGTTTAGCCTCTTTCATAATGAGCTTTGAAATCAGATGCCATAGGAATAGAATACCTTTTCTCAGTATAAAGTGTGGGGGATGGCTGTGGAAAATTATACCCATTAATAAAAGACAGCTGAAGTTATGTGAAAAAGATGGTGTCTCCAAAGCAGCTTAGATATTGAACCCTGCTGGAATCTGTATCAATAACTGAAAAAAAACTAATGATTTTTGTCCAGACAATCCTTACCCCAGGGTGTCCTGAGAATGAGATTATCATATTTTTTTACTGATTAATGGTTTTGAAAAGTATGAAACATCTGGCTTTGCTTTATTCTCCACTCTTGGTACTGTTTTGTAAGAAAATAAGTGATATAAAATTATACTGTTTGCATATCTAAGCTATTTTGTTTCATTCGCCCTCAACTTCACAAGAAGTGATAGGTTACAGCAGTTGGGATTTGCAGAAGGGGCACGAATATAGTGTGGAAGCCAGCTATCCACATAGAATTTTATACACAGCATTTTCTAAAGTAAACAGAGAAAGTATCTGAATGAAAGTGCTGAATGCTTCTAGGTTGTTTATATCCCCAGAATACAGCTTTTAAAAGGAGAAAAAAGTAAAGCAATACCGACTGCAAAGAAGTTCTTTCATAGCATACTCATTTAACAATTCTCCTGACAAAGCTCCTGGCAGAACATACAGAGTCACTATTTCTCTCTTTAAAATGTGTTATTTTCCTTTGACAAGCGCAGGTAAAGCCCTTCCCTAATCTTTGTTTTCCAAGTCAAGCTATGATGATGATGATGATGATGATTTAGTGCTTAGATTTGTAGCAGGGTTGCAGTCAGAGCCTGTTGATTTCACTGAATGTAATTCAATGGATTCTTGGTAATGTAGTGTTCATTTTTGTTTCTAATTGCTGTCCAGGACTGAACCTGTTGAGTACTTGTATGACATTTAAAAACACTCTTGATTGAGTGGTCAGTGTGACTTTGGGTGGCCAGCACCTGCACAAAGATGAAATAACTAATAAAGCCCATTTTCGATGTCATTTGCTCTGTTCAATAACTTAAGTGAAATATCCAATCTATAACATCCAAGGAAATGCAGCTTATGCTGAGAACAGTCCTTCAACTTGGTAAGAAAGCTTAACTGTTGTTCTCATGTGGTCACATGAGCTGACTTTGCAGTTCTCCACTGAGAGTCCTAGTCCGTAATCATAAACGAATGTGTGCTTTCTAATCTTAGTTTACTATTAAAAATGATTTGTCTCCGCACTGGCTATTGTAAAAGGTTTATCAGTAAATAAGAGCTGGCCATCTGGCAGCAATCTGACTGTCTGGCATTTCTTTCATTTGGTGTAATTAAGACGTAATGTCAATGAGGATAGAAAGATATTACAGGATATTGTTTCCTTCACTGATAAACAAAGAGCAAAGCAAGCCCAGGCATTTAGAAAAAATAAACTCTGAACTGCAGCTGAGACGTTCTCCTAGCTAAAATGTTTATCCTGCATCTAAAATGTTTATTATAAAGTTATCATGGATGTTATACCAAACTGTTAGCAATGCAAATGTAATAATTTTGCCCCATAGATGAAGGCCCTATATGCTAACAGCATCTCCTGAACCAGTAGTAAGCAGCCCATTTTAACCATCAATTCTATGTTTCTCTATCAACAAAGGTAATATTTTCAAAAGAGATGTAAAAAAAGCTCCAAATCCTCCTATTTTTCAGTGGATAATGTGAATGAACAGTGAATTCTATTTGCATATATATTAAGCTGATAATTGTACATTTGTTTATGGAAGCACGAATGATAGCAGTTGCAGTTCAAATTATGAGAGCATATTTGATGCCCATAATGACTATGGCCATGCAAGGCTTTTGCAACAAGAAATTCTGTTACAAAAGCTTTAACATGTAAAATGGGGAGGGTTTGTACTTTTGTAGAAGCTCCAAGGCCAATTGAAGTCAGTGAAGGAGAGCGTGAAGCAGTAGTTATTAGAATTATAGAATAGTTAGGGTTGGAAAGGACCATAAGATCCTGCCATGGGCAGGAACACCTCACACTAAACCATGCCACCCAAGGCTTTGTCCAACCTGGCCTTGAACATCGCCAGGCATGGAGCATTCACAACTTCCCTGGGCAACCCATTCCAGTGCCTCATCACCCTAACAGGAAAGAATTTCTTCCTTTTATCCAAGCTAAACTTCCCCTCTCTAAGTTTGAACCCATTACCCCTTGTCCTGTCACTACAGTCCCTAATGAACAGTTCATCCCCAGCATCCCTATAGGCCCCCTTCAGATACTGGAAGATACTTCTCCAGGCTAAACAGCCCCAACTTTTTCAGTCTGTCATCATATGGGAGATGCTCCAGTCCCCTGATCATCCTTGTGGCCTCCTCTGGACTTGTTCCAACAGCTCCATGTCCTTTTTATGTTGAGGACACCACAACTGCACACAATGCTCCAGGTCTCACGAGAGCAGAGTAGAGGGGCAGGATCACCTCCTTCAACCTGCTGGTCACACTCCTTTTGATGCAGCCCAGGATACGGTTGCTTTCTGGGCTGCAAGCACACACTGAAGCTGGCTCATGTTCATGTTCTCATCGACCACCACCCCCAAGTCCTTCTCTGCAGGGCTGCTCTGNGGCTGCAAGCCTGAAGCTGGCTCATGTTCATGTTCTCATCGACCACCACCCCCAAGTCCTTCTCTGCAGGGCTGCTCTGAATCAATTCTCTGCCTGGGATTGCTGTGCCTGGGATTGCTCTGACCCAGGTGTAGGACCTTGCACTTGCCATGGGTAAACTTCATAGGGTTGCCATCTGCCCACATCACAAGCGTGTCGAGGTCCCTCTGGTTGCTAACAAATACGAACACTTCTCAGGTTCCCCGTTCTATCACATCAGTAGTGAATAACTTCTGTCTTACCATTGAGTGATGTAATGTAGTCATCAAAATGCACTCCCCATTCTGAAACCCTTTCATTTGAAATGACATACTTGCTGTCAGTCCCTGAAACTTGACCTGGTGGAACACTGAAAAAATTACAAAGATGTTTTTAATAGAAGATACAGATTTGGGCTTTCTGCATTTCCAACTATTTTAAGTTGTTCTTTCTAAACTTTTTTTCTAAGTATTTTTCTTTCAGATTAAGACTGTGGTAAATTAAAGTTTCATGGGGCCTCACAAAAATATACACTCAGACACTGCAGCTGTGTGGTTTTCTTTGCTAGAAATATAAAATTATAGACTCTGTACTAGGAATTTTTGCTTCCTGCAAACTGGGTAAGGTAAGAATATGCAAGTCTGGAGAGCACACTGGTAACTATTTATGGAATAAATTGGCTATTCTCATGACAAGCAGTTTCTGAACATCCCGAGCTCTTATCAACGTTCATTTACCATGATTATCTAATGGTTTTGCATGCTGAAGTAGAAGAGCAAAGCACCAAATCTGTCTGGAACATCTTATAAAATAAATAGTTTATTATATATTACAAATGATTTTGTTTTGGCTCTGGTCCTGCAAAGGCAGAAATACGCCCTGATAACCAGAGCTCATGTGAACAGTTGACTTCAGTGGAGGTGGTATGGTGAATAAATAGTTGCCACTCGCAAGGAAGTAGATTTAACACTCAAGCAACAGAAAACTCACATCACTTAGTCCCTGTTTGCACCTAAAACATTCCAGGAATTCATCACTCAGACATGTTTTTCTTGGAAGAGCACTCAGTTACATTCTCTGTTTTCCTTCTACATAACAAAATCTCTCCTTTTGACTTATGGAATCATGGATACTTTAACAGACATTAAAACTGATCTTGTCTCTCTGCTGAATTTCCAGGGATCAGGTTTTGCATATTGTGCCAGAAACATTTCAGCAAGTCCAGCTTCTTCAGCATCTTTGCAGCAGTTTACTGGTAAGTAAGAATAACCATGTGTACCCAAAAAGCAGAGTGGGGTCTTGGAGTACAAAACAGATTTGCATGTAACTTTGGACAGGAAAGAAGATTAAAGTGAATTTGGAAAAAGCTTTAACTAACTTTTCTTACCGTAGGGTGGAAGTGCTCTTCTTTATAGAAAGAAGTCAGTTTCTTTGCATGGCTCTGTGAAGGTGCTGCTTCTTATGAGTGATGCCTAAGCCAATGGAAACACCATGGCTGGAGAATGGTTAAGGGGAGAATTTGGAGGAAAAGTTCTTCAATTTACTGTTATGAAGTTACCCTGTCTTATATACATTTTATCATTCCAAAAACAGCTTGACTGTGCATTTCTTTCTTCTCTGCACAGCTGGATTTGTGGAAGCCTCTGCTACCTGAAGACATTGGGGCTGGAGAAGACCTGCACATGAGGGTCCCAGCCCCTCTGGTGCAGGAGGTGAAAGACAGCTTAGATCAGCATATGATCTCTTACAGGTACAACCTCTAATTTCAAAATGGGAAAGGCTGGCTCCAGCAATATTCCTTGCTATCACAAAATGAACTAGCCCTTTCCAATGAACAGTCAGCAAGTACTGATGAGAGGAGCCAACCTTTGTTCCAAGTGCCTCTGACCTACCTTGACCTGCCCAATGCACAGATGCTATATATACACCTTCGACTTGTAAAAGCACATTCCTCTATGCCCTGTTTATTCACCTTCCAACTAGCCTGGGCTGTGCATTTGGAACTGGGATGTGTGACAGCCCAATCTGTCTTGTTTCTTGTTGTTGCTTTCTCGGTGCCAGAGGCTAAAGCTCAGAGGTGCAACTCTATTTAGCCTAAAGTCAGGGAGCCAAACCTGGTACAACTACTACTTACAGGAGAATGCTTTGCTCTTGGAAAGCATTGATATTTGAACACAGGGTCCTCTCTATTTTGGAGTCCCCAAAGGTTTAATTAGTGTCACTGAAGAGAAGCAGTCTCTGTAGCTCTCCTCTTCCCTTGTCTTTTGTTGCTCCTTTGGTTTGAAGAAGAGCCCTTACGAAGTGAATATTCAGCCAGTTTCTTTCAAGCTGTAGTTTCCTCCCCTATCTCCCTCCAGGCTGGTTAGAATTTCCTGGTACCATACTGCCAAACAGAGACATTCCAGCCTGGGACAATGGTCACAGTGTCAGGTGCCCATTGTGCACACAGTTCGGAGCCACGAGCTGCAATGGCCCGTGATACTTTATCACACCTACCTATTCACACATCTTCACTGACTGCCAGCTTCTGCTTTAAACTAGAAGATCATCTAATCCAGACGCAAAGAGT
Organism: Agapornis roseicollis; assembly: GCA_002631895.1. Classification (NCBI taxonomy): domain Eukaryota; kingdom Metazoa; phylum Chordata; class Aves; order Psittaciformes; family Psittacidae; genus Agapornis; species Agapornis roseicollis. The sequence goes on from NDXB01001458.1 coordinate 47,922, forward strand.
ATTTATAAAGCCAAATGGCTTTAAGTAAGATCTACTTTTTCAGGTAACCTGTAGCAAGCTATTTTTCATACAAATACACCTGTAGTCATTCAGGGCTGGTGACGAACAGTCTATGGACATACACGTACATATTTACCAGTCAAAGATAAGTTAAAGGATGATTGTGCCACTTCAAAGCTGTGAAGTGTTAAAGTTGATCTTGACATCCTGCATCTTTCCCCATTAATTCTTTTCAGTAAGTGTGATGCCCTGACAAACAGAGATGGAGAGAGATGAGTTGGAAGCCAGTAGAAATTATCTAACATCAGGTTTAGACATTCAGGACTTCAGCAACATTCCAGAAGATATTTAACCTCTTATTTATATCAAGGCTCTTCATATCCTGATGGTTTCAACTGATTCTAGTGAAAATTTGAAAACTAAACTCAAGTTAGCAGCTTAGCCTTTTTTTTTTCTTTTTTCTTTTTCTTGCTTTAAGGCTAGAACTGTATCCACATTGTGTAGGGACCTAAAGAAAGAGGTGGCTAATTCAAGAGTGAACCTGAAATTTGGCTTTGTATTGCAAAGGGGGTGAGATGAGTATGACAATGTTAGAGTTAAAGTTCCTATAACACATTCAAAGCAGGAACCACCTTTTAGAAGGCAGTTGACATGCAAGGAAGGTAACATGCCAGTTAGGTATATAATGAGAGAGACATAAATGACAAATTATAATCAGGGCATCAATATTCTGACTGTGTCAGACTCTGGGATTTCAATTCACCAGACTCTGATAAGGCATTTTGTGTGTGTGGTTGCATTTCAAGGGAATTTACACTGGCTGAATTTTAGTTTGAAGTTCAGATGTGAATAAACATCAAAGCTTTGAGTGAAAATCAGCTGTAACTACTCTTAAAAGTCTCTTATTTCCAGAAATGTGAATCAGTGCTACTGTCAGCAGAACAGCTCATTAGCACTTACAGTGGTTAAAATCAACAGTGTTTAAGTGTTTAAGCTACCTTTGCAATTGTCTTATCACAAGTGTTTACAATGAGCACAGATTTGTAACAGTGTTACAAGGGCCTGATTGCACTGAGAAAGTGCAGTGTATGAACCAAAGTCTCCAGAAGCCAAGAAAAAGGTTTTAGTGACTCCCTTGATCATGGAATCACACCTGTGCTATACTCATTTCTGAACTCATTTGTAGGTAAAAAGGCAAAAAGAGCATTTTGAAGGAAAGAGGGGGGTTGTTCTGATTCTGGCAAATTGCAATGGATACTTCTGTGAAGTCTTTGTATATTGAAAATGTCTCCATAAAATACAGTGAAACTTTTCCCTCCTTTCCCCAAAAGGTGGTATTTTAGAGTTTTACCCAGAAGTACAAGTGGTGTAGAAAAGAAAGATATTAAACACTTTGTTTTTATATACAAAATTGTCAATCTTAAAAATAAAAAAAAAAAAAAAAAATTAAAATCTGGTAAAATTACTACTTTATTGTTTAAATCCAGCAAAAATCTCAGTACTTTGAACTTCCTCTTACATGAAAGTAACCATTATGCTGATGGTGGTGAATTTGCCAGGCAGTCCACAACAGAAGAGACTAAATCCTTTCATTTGTTGATGTAAGCAATGTACCCACCACCTCTGCAGTAACTGTTAGGGATTGGTTTCTTTCTTACCTCCCTCTTCCCTCTCCCCTCAGCGTCCTAATACCTGATGTGCAGGAACTTGTGGATCAGAGCATGCCAAGGGAAAGGAGCAGCCCCAGGCAGGTCCCAGAGGGTTATGACTACACCCAATATCACCCAATGGAAGAGGTAAAGATGAATGCAAGACTGCATGCTTGCTTTGTAGCTGCTATTCTGTAAAAGCCACAAGCAACTTTGTGCTTGCAGAATGCTCAGCTGAAGTCAGTGGAGCTCTTCCTAGCTTTCTTCTTTGCAGAATTAGTCCTTACTCTCTGACTAGAATCTTGGCCTGGTTGAATTGAACATGAATTTGCAACTGATTTTGATTAAATCCTCAGTTCTACCCTGACCAAAATCTAAATGCTCTGCATGAAGTAGCCGTATTGTTTTGCAGATAATAATCTGGGGTTTGGATGGCTGCTTTGCTACCTTTCTACTTTATCATGCTGTATAATTATCTCTAGCATTTATTTGTTTAAGCCCTAGTATGTTTGATGCTGAGAGAAATGTGAAGTGCAGTGACTATTGTGGTCTCTGGAATCCTGTTGAGGAAGGAGAGATGAACAGTGGGAGATCTGTAGAAAGAAGTAATTTAAGGACAGGTTTTTGACAGTCTCTCTTAAGGAAAGGATAATGTCATAAGGGTGGGTCATGAAGACTTCTTGGTGCTATGTGTTATAGACCAGTGGATAAGCATGGACACAGGCAGACCATGCTGGTATTCTCCCTCCTACCCACGTAGTAAGCGTTGGAGAGCAGAGTCAAATCTCATGTATGTTTTATTTGAGCTACCTATTGGGGATGACTGCTGCTGAGCTCAGATGGAGAAGATCAGTAGTGATAGGGAAGAGACTGTGGTGCTATTTTGAAGATTTGACAGTGTGCCTCTATGTCTGGTAAAGTCAACAGAAAGATCCCCAATAGGATGATCATGTGGAATGAGATTCAGAATGGAGTATCAGTGTGGTATTGCAGTGATGTTACAGTCTAACACTAACCATGCCTTTGCTCAGAGACAAGCGGAAGGCCTTCCATGAGTGTTAAGTGATACCACAGGTTGAAATAAGCTCTAATATTGCTTGTCTAAGCAAAAGAAAATGTTTTAATCTGGAAATGGAGGTGGAAAGAGAAGGAAACTCACACTCTATGACTATTTAGATTTATCAATGGATGACTGAGATCCAGAACAGAAACAGTGAACTGGTGACTCAGCACTACCTGGGGAATACAGTTGAGAATCGACCAATGTATTATCTGCAGGTAAGGGGGGAGCTTTCTTAAAATGAATAAAAGGTATCTCCATAAAAAAGTACACAGGAGAAGGCAAGATTCAGATTTTTCCTAAAACAGTGCTCATCCCAATTGATTCAAATAACAGGAGATGGTTTTAGTCCTCTAGAGTACAAGTAAGACTTGCCAATTTTCATATATACTATCACTATAACCTTGCTATTGGTATTATATAGTGAAAACAACAAATTTAACTGAAGTCTTGCTTAGAAATACAAATCAAGCTGAAATTGGCCTGGCAACAGTTGTGTGTGAGGATAAAGAGTTTTGCTTTGCTGTTTCTATTACCTTTTACAGCATATAGCCTTTCTGCTAGGACTATTCCATGACATTTTGTATTGGACATTCTAGTAAAAACCATAGTCTTAATAATTATACTAGTTATTGCCTAATCTGTTCCTATCACTGTGTAAAATTAGATTCCCTGCTTTTATGTGCTTCCCCTTCTTAAAAAATAACTAAATAAATCTCAAAGTAAGAATAACCAGTCCTGTGAATGACTAATATAAATGAAAAAGAAACTGTTTCGTTGACATTCCTGCTCAACAGACACTCTCAAACTCTTGCCCTGTGATACTACAGAGAGGGGGGTTATTACAAAAAGGAGATAGTCATAATGATGTCTGTAATAATAATAATCACAGATGGCTTAATAACATATCAAGACACATCCTTTTCTCTCTGTATTATGCTAGGCTATTTTATTCTAATGTAACAGAATTCCAAATGATCATTTTTACACTCTTTCAGATCAGTCAACCATCGGATAAAACCAAAAAGATCATTTGGATTGACTGTGGGATTCATGCCAGGGAATGGATCGCTCCAGCTTTCTGCCAGTGGTTTGTGAAAGAAGTGAGTCCTTGCTTTTCCACTGACAGAATAAAAAAACCCATATAATTTCAGATACTTCATCTCTCTTCTCTATTTTGGTATCAAGAATTATGCTTTTCTATTAAAATATTAATTTCATAACTAGTACAAAGTACAGATACCTGTGGAGACCTAAGTTCTAATCAGAGTTTAAGATGAGATGTGGGAGAATATTTGTTAGCTCATTGTTTCCTTCATCTGAATTGATTCAAAGACACTGAACTTAATAGCGATCTCTCAAAATCTCAGAGTGGGTTTTGGATTAAACTGCTTTGCACCACAAATCCACAGTTCCCCTTGAATAAAGCAACCCTGAAATATGGTATAGCAATGTTCCATGCATATGGGAAGTACTTGGTGCACAGGTATGCTATCTTGCAACTTTCATACCTATATCTATATGAAGCACACTATACACTGTTCTTTTGTAAAAGGCAACAGGTGGATATAAGACGAGTCTCTGCTCATGGCAGGGGAGTTGGAACTAGATGATCTTAAGGTCCTTTCCAACCCAAACCATCCTATGATTCTATGATATCAACGTATCTGGGGAACAAGGTGATCTTGGATACCAGGGTGATATCCAGTAGTGGGTGATCCCCTGATGATAGTTCTAAACTAGCTCGTTCCAGATTACCACTAGATTCTCTGCTCAATTCTCTGAATTTTTTTCTTTTCAGATTCTTCAGAATTACAAATCTGACCCAAACATAAGCAGATTTCTGCAGAACTGGGACCTCTACATCTTGCCAGTCCTCAATATTGATGGCTACATCTATTCCTGGGAAAAAGTAAGTAATGAAAATCCAGAAACTAGGTGGAAAGTTAGATGTGCATAGCATGTTTTGTTAATTTTAGATACAATCATAGCAAATATATTTAAACAGAGAACAGTGACAAAATCATTACTCACACAAATCCTCTCCTGGCAGAGAGATTTTGTTTCTTCCAGTAAATCAGCAGTCACTTGAGATTACAGGGCTAGAAATTCCTGGCAAATATCATGAGCCTTGGGAAAAGAGGACAAAACCACAAGATCAATTGCTTTTGGGTTTCTGGGGATGGACTTCTCTGCTAACAGCTCAAGGCTTGGCTGCTGGGGTTAAGCATGTCTGGAGGAGTCAGTCACTCTTTGCAAGAGATCTCAACTAGCAGATGGGTCTAAGCACCTTTGCAGCATGGGACAGGGGGAGAATAGGTGAAATACTCAGCTATTTGGTTTTGAAGTAGGAGTGCCCTCCTGGACAACCTTCCTTTTCTGATATGGAGGATAATGAGAACTGTTGGTCTTCAGCAGCTCTCATCATGCTTCCAGGCTCCTGAGTCCAGCCAAAACACCTTTTAATGCAGGACCTTAGCATGGCTTAACAAGCTCAGCCTAACACCATGTGGATCCTGCTTGTTCCCCAGCAGGTTTGGGGCACAACCACACATTGCAAATGGATGCATTGGTAATTCAGCTGGGAAGCTCATACAGGCACTGCTGTGAGCTCTCAGTGAAATAAGTACAGAGTCATAAAATCATAGAATCATAGAATAGTTTGGGTTGGAAAGGACCATAAGATCATCTAGTTCCAACCCCCCTGCCATGGCAGGAACACCTGTACAGCAGTGAATATAGCAGGGAACCAAGGAGCAACAGCAAGATTAGCTGACAATGAAAGTATTCATATTCCTGAACGTGAAACAAACAGAAGTTGAGCTATCATCCCTTGGACACAGAGGTATCCCTTACAATGCCAAGTCTTTCTTAAAAGTGCAGCACTGGATGGAAACAGTTGAGTACTCATAAAAAGCATACTACTTCTTTTAAAGCTTGGAAGGCTCATTTCAAGGTGCAAGCATGCTTGTGGAAGATGACAGCCTGGCTGTAGTAGATAAAATATTCCATCACTAAGCTTTATCACCCTTGCATATAGAGTTGTAGTCTTACAATGCAAGAGTTACTCAGAATGCAGAGGTCTAAAATACAAGAGATTCTACTTCATATTATTACCAGGCCCTATGGATCATTGAGTTGTTATTATGTAACTGAAGTTACTTTTGTTTAGGACCGGTTATGGAGGAAAAATCGTTCTCCATATATGAATGGCACCTGCTATGGCACAGATCTGAACCGAAACTTCAATTCCTCCTGGGGCAGTAAGTTCCAATTTTTTCAGATTAGCAACACAAATGTAAAGCAAGAGTAATAGCTAGTCTCTGAAATAAGATGAAGACCTGTATGAAAATAATGCTTATCTTGTTGTCATCAAAACAGATGTAAAAATAAAAACCTGGTTTGTTAAAATATTATCATTGACTTTCAACTGGCATTTATTTTTGTGAGCAGAAAGTTGCTGCTTATATAGCTATACCTCTAATTCACAGCAGGAACAAGCATCAGCTCCTAGGTAGCAATGTTAGGAGTTAGTCACTTAACAGCCAGTATTTATGTTTGCCATGAATTTCAAGGAGTGTCCCTGGCAGGTGGTGTACTGTGGTGGTGTCAAAGTGTTTTCATTGCAGTCAGCCTGTAAATGTGAGCTAAATATTTCAGTCTTGTAGCAAATTTTAGTTGCTACCAACAGGGTATAATGTTGAAGTCCCACTGAGCAATCTAGTCTTCCTGCCCATATAAACACATGCCTTAACACTCCAAGGTAGATTTCTCTGTTTCCTCTGAACAGTTTCCTCTCCTTTGATTCACTTTTTGTATTCCTCTCCAGGTATTGGTGTTTCTTATAACTGCAGCAGTATCATCTTCTGTGGATCTGGACCAGAATCAGAGCCTGAGACAAAAGCTGTGGCTCAATTAATTGAAAAGAAGAAGAATGACATTTTGTGCTATTTAACAATTCACTCCTATGGACAGTACATCCTCATTCCGTATGGTTCCACAACTGAACCTGCAAGTAACAGTGAAGAACTGGTAGGGCAAAACATTTATTGTCTACATTTGTACAGAACAAGTACAGGCAGTAGCATGTGGCACAACTCTACTGCCCCATTGCCTTTCCTTTAGAGGAGCTGGGCTGACTCAGGGGCTTGGCTCCCAGACGTACTGCTGCTCCACACAGTATCAGCAAGGTCTGTTTGCCACAGAATTAATCCCAATCCTTCACCTTAAATGAGGAAAATTGAACTATTACAGAGAGAGTTACTGCAGCGCAATGCAAGTGGAGAAGAGCACCAAATTCTTGTTGCATACAAGAATCACGGATTTGTTTAGGTTGGAAAAGATCCTTAAGACCATCAAGTCCAGCCATTAACACAGCACTGCCAAGTCCACAACTAAACCATGCTCCTAAGTGCTTTAGGATCTCAGCACATTATATATACATAGCTGTCAGTGATTGTATCCAGAAAGAGCATTCCAAATGTGCTCACTAGGAGAATGGGAGCAAAGTAGACACCTACTTCTTGGTTACTTCTAACCCTCAGCTTCTGAGTGTGCTAATTTGAATCATTAATATATGCATTTATGAACTAGCTGGAGCACTAGTAAAGAGCACAAGACATTTTGGATTTGGACTTCATCTGCGTCACTGGAGAATTCATTTAGTCTGTCTATGGCTCAGCTTCTAAAGACAATGGGATACAGTCTGTGGCAATATAACAAGTGTGAGATCAATCAGTGCTGCAGTCAGTTTCAGTATGCTATCTAGCATAGAAACTGATGTCCAAAATCCAGACCTCTAGCTTTACAACAAAGCAAATATCTTTTCTACCTAATCGAAGAGTAACTTTTAAAACTTTAGCATCATTTGCATTTAAAAAGTCAAGAGCAATTTGCCCAAATGTTTGCAATGGATTTTGCTGGTCTTGAATTAATAATATCAAAACTTAAGGCTGATCACATGTAAATGTAAAACTGAAAGAGACAAAAATTTTGGTCCACCCAAAATAATTGCCAAAAGTATTGGCACTGATGACCATGATTTTCTCATTTTGAATTTACAGATGTATGTTGCAAAGAAAGCAGCTGCTGCCCTGATGGAAAAGTACGGGACCAGCTATGAAGTAGGATCAACCTCTTTAATTTTATGTAAGTTTCTTTATGTTTTACTTGATGGTTCTGGGTTTCTTTTCAAAGAAAAGAGTCATTCTTGTGTCACAAGCATCAGTAAGTATTGTTTTGCTGAGTATCCTCTTTGAGTAATATTTAATGGGCTGGTTCAGTGGAACATCTAAGCAGCAGTCATTTTAATACAAGATCACACTGTAAATTATAAAGCTGACTGAGGAAAAGAGGGAAGCATTGATCAGAAGCTAGTTCCTCCATGAATTCCTCGCAGATACATCATAGGGGCCAGAAGGAGATCTGTAATAGATCATCCTGATCCTGCTGAAGTCAGCAGCCAAAATCCTATTTGTCTTCACTGGAGTCAAGCAAAAATTAACATCCCAATCAGGTCTGTAGTAACTCCCTCAGACATTATCACATGGCAGCTGCTTGCAGTTCTGTGTGAAATATGTTGGTTTCAGCCTTGTTCCTAATAGACATGGTAGCCACATCACAAACACAGCATCACGGCTGATACTAGTTGACAGCCTGTACACAGGGGACCAGCAGGCCCTAGAGACTTCCTGGTAAACCCAGTATCTTCCCAGTAAGCAGAAAGTCATGTCTATTGCTTAGAACAGTAAGTGGTTGGCTCTGGTACTCATGTGGTTTTGCATATTCACCGTGTTTGTCTGTGCCAGTCTCAGAGTCACTTGAGTCACCTACTGCATGGGCAATGTATAAAGTAACTTGTGCAGGCCGAGGACTGCATTTTGCTAGGCTTTGTACTTGTACTGAATAGGTAAGAAAAAAGATTTGTGAGGCATATGAACAATGATACAGGAAATAGACAGAAATTTTTCTGACTTGACCAACATTATGCTTAAAAACTAATACACAAAGAAATTCCAGGCAATGTCAATGTAGGAAATGAAGTACCAGAGCAGATAAATGGCCAATCCATCTTGTATCCCACACTAGTCATAGTAAAATGCTAAAAACACAGAATCCATGGAGCTCATGAATCTTATGAAGAATTGTTCCACTTAGAAAACTCCATTGAAGACTTTTAGTATATTTAAGAATTGCAACACCTAGAAATTCTGTTCTCTCCATGTCACACTAATATGTGGTTATTGCTTAGTTCAGGATTTCTAGTATAATCTTGCATTAACTATACCAGAAAGTATTCCAACAAACCATGCTTAATACAGCTCTCTCCCTTTTATTTTTCAATTCACAGACAGTAACTCAGGCTCCTCACGGGACTGGGCTCACATGATTGGCATTCCTTTCTCCTACACATTTGAACTGCGAGACAAGGGTACTCATGGATTTGTTCTACCCCCTGACCAGATCCAGCCAACATGTGAGGAGACTATGTTGGCTGTGACAACTATCATAGACCATGTTGATCACAAGTACTTCCCAGGTGGGGCTGTGAAACTGTCCTCCAGCAGCCTGGGCCTAAGCCTTTACCTCAGTATGTTACTTACATGGGCTGTTTCTCAGAAATGGCTTTGAGAACCCAGCAAGAGACTCCCATGCAAAGTACACTATCTCTTTGAAAAGACAAAATTACATGAGCAGAGGAACTAAACGTCAAGTATTTCAATAAAGGCTCATCCCACAAAATACAAGCATCCACTTATGGGTTTGATAGCTATGTTTCAGGGGAAAACTAAAGAATGAAGAGCTGTGACAATTTCCCAGACTTTGCTTGCTGGCTCTGCAAGAAACCAGCTTGAGTACACAGAGCACTGTTACTCCCTGGCTCTTGAGCATGTTTTCAGGGATTCACGTGGGTCAGCCACAGTCCTGCTCTGTCCCAACTGTCCCCACCACCTAGCCCTGCTGATACAGGCAGACTAGTGAAGCTAGAAACTGCCCAAATCCTTCGAAAACACAAAAGGGAACAGGAAGATGAGGATGGGGTGCTATTCCTAGACAGCAGACTTGAGACGGATTTCTTTGCATCCTCAACTTCCCAAACTGTGCAACTGGTGGAGACAAATTCTCCTAAAGTCAGACTCTTGAGTGATTTCATTACAGACAGTAATGAAAGGTAAAGAAAGCCTATTTACAGAGGGGTTCCTTTCTAAAAAAGCCTCATTAAACCTTTGAGAGCCTGCAGGCTGCAAGGATGTGCTGGGGATACGCATGTGAAGCTGGAAGCTCAGTGGAGTGCCACAGGAAGGAAATGTTTCAGCCCGTTGAGCAGGAACCCTCCACCTGAGCTACTCAAAAGGAAACACCAAGGAAAGAGTTTCTATGTTGTTACAGCCAACATCAGAGGGTCTAAGGCATTCACTGAAATAGGGAAGACCTATTTTAACCTCTGTTCTTGTCTGGTTTTTAATACAGGAGTCACACATCCCAGAAATATGTCTACCAGGCTTAGCTATTACAGATAATATGACAGATTTTTTCCTGATAGAAAATGAAAAGTCCAGGGGCAGAGGGGTCTGTATGAAATGTCTGATTTTCTTGGCAAATTTCAAGATTCTGCTTGAAAACTGAAAGTGTTCTAACAAAAGATTTTAAACAAAAATATTTTCAACTTGCTATTTTTCCTCTCTGACTGCTTGAAGGCTAGTGCTGACACATGCAGACCAAGAGCCTGTACCAGACAACCCACAGGTAAAGAACACAGAAAGGACTGAAATATTAGTGTCCTCAAGTTATAAAGGACAACAAGAGTCAGTGACTTGACTAAGATCTCACAAAGTGTCTGAGGCAGAACACAAAAAATTCTTTAGTCCAATTCTCTTCCAGTGCTGTCAAGAGAAGGATGCAAAGCTCTTGACCATGGTACTGTTAAAAAAGAAATAAAAAGGATAAAACCTTGCAGTTGCTTTTCCAAAGCATATCCTATTGTTGTTTTGCCTGTACTGTAAGTTAACAAACCTTAGCTCCTGTGTTCATTGTCTGCAGATTATTACCAATTGGTGTAGCTAAATCTGTCTAGCTCCTGCAGGTTCCCCAGAGCATAGTCCTTTCAGACCAACCACTTATTTACAGTAAGACCCATCTGTTGCTGGGCTCTGTAGCAGAAGGTGTCACTAATTAGCACTTCTTCTCACAGGAGCATCACTCCCCCAAACTTATGTTTACTTTAGGATGTGACTTGTAAGTCTTTATATTTGTATTTGTATATTGTGTCTTTGGATCTTTAAGAAACAGGTCTATCTGGCTTAATGACTGTGAGGTGTCTTTAACCAAGCAGGGCTTGACCATGAGTGTTTCATAGCCATTTGCTGGTAAACAGCAGGGAAGCTCCCTAGTGCCACCAGCAGCAGATGGCAGTGCCCTCTGGGAACTGATGCCCACACGCGCACCTTGTCAAAGCCAACCCAAGCTTGGGCTGCCTCTGAGTGCTTTCAAAACTAACCTTTGACTATACTGGGACAAACATGTTGATGGCCAGGGCTGCTTTACTGGATTCAGAAACATTGCACAGCCTTTAGGCCAAGAACCAGATAAAAGGGAGCTGGTTTTTGCTGATCTTGGGTATATTATAATAGTTTACCACTACAAGATACAACCAGGTGTGTCTCAAAGTTAATTATCATGTTTCTGTGGACTGGTTTAGTCCCTCATTAGCTCCTCTTGTTGTAATAACCACCATTAGGGAGGGGAAGATGATCCTGCATGTGGCACCTTGAAGGGTGCCGAGGCAAGATTTTGTGAGCAGCATTCCCAGCATTGAAGAATCACACAAGTGGAGAGGTAGACTTTGCAAAGAAAAAAGAAGAGAGAGAGACAGAGATTTGGCAATAACCATTAGCTTGCATTATCTAGAAGAATCAGTGTCAGCACACTGGTCATGCCTGGTCTTACAGCTCCTTGGATGTGGCAGCAATGACTCACTCACTTTGCATAGTGAAACCACGAATGAAGGTTGTGTGGAAGTGGCATCTTGCCCCACTACCACTGCAGACCAGATGTCCTGCAGTGAGTGCTTACAGCCCCTTTTAGGAACTACCATTGCACAAGCAAGCCACAGCCACCAACAGGCCAAAACTGCAGCAAGTTGATCCTTACAAACATTATGTGGACTATATATTTCAGAAACCCTCCCAGTTTGCCGGCTTCTCAGAGTACCTTTTGTGATGGTAAAATAGTGCTATGTATGGCTGACAAAAATCACTGCACAGATCACTGGATGTACTTCATCAACCATATTTTGCAAAGGAAAATTTTAAAGAAAAACATAGCGTGGATGTCTCTACTGAGATGCCCCTTACTTCATGAATCCATTGCCCGGCATTCTCTCTCCTGCATTCCTTTGTTGCTTTCTCTGACCCTTGCCAGGTTTTGCTTTATACTGAAGTACAGAAAGAGTTGCATTCTGATTTATTGCATGTTAGCAGAAGCACAGCATTATCCTACCGACACAACAGTGTGACTTCTGACGCATGCAAAACTGTATGATTCTTTTAGTCATTGGGGTTGTTTCTCCCCAATAATTTTGATAAGACCCATGCTCCTTCCTTTTCTTTCCCACACTCAAATCATGCTTGCTTTATAATTAGTATTGCAAAGGATTAATTTCTTTTGGTCATTCAGGTTATTGATTAAAAAAAAAAAAGGGCATCACAGCTGTGAGTAACAGTGTTCTGTATTATCTTTGTTAACATTTTGTCTGACATACAAAACCAAAGATTGAAGACAGGGCCACCAGTGATCTCATTCCATTTCACACAAGGAACTCCCCTCTCTGTTAATTTCTCCTCCATGCTATGTTAATTTGATTCAGTCCTCAGGCTCCTAACAAGTCAGCAACACTGTCCTCATTAAGGAAAGTGAAGATATCACAAGGGAACTATAATATTAAATGAACATGTGTAGCCTCAATCCTTAGAGCTTGCCATAATGGACAAGCAAAAACCTATAGTTTTGAGGGGAGTGTGGAAAACACCTGCCAGTTGACCTTCCTGGGGAAGCGCTTGCAGTGCAAGTAGTTACTTCCTGGCAAACTGCTTATGCTTCAGAAATCCACTCAAACATTAATTCTTTTGTACAGATTCTATTCCAAGTGAAAAACTCACAGACTGGAGTGACCTCATCAATGTTAACAAATATGTAAAGGGTGAGTGTCAGGATGATGGAGCTAGGTTCTTTTCAGTGATGTCCAGTGATAGGACAAGGGGCAATGGGTGTAAACTGGAGCATAGGAGGTTCCATGTGAACATCAGGAAAAACTTCTTTACTGTGAGAGAGACAGAGCACTGGAACAGGTTGCCCAGGGGGGTTCTGGAGTCTCCTACGTTGGAGATATTCAAGGCCTGCCTGGACAAGTTCCTGTGTGATGTATTCTAGGTTACCCTGCTCT
>NDXB01001458.1:61216-89833 GCA_002631895.1 Agapornis roseicollis
TGTATTCTAGCCTGCTCTTGCAGGGGGGTTGGACTAAATGATCTTTCAAGGTCCCTTCCAACCCTTAGGATTCTGTGATTCTGTGATTTTAGACTATGTATAAAAACCGGAAGCAGGCTTAACTGGAACAAACCTACTCAGAAAAACAGAAAGATGATCTCAGTGAGCTGCAGACATTATTGTAAATAGAAATTTATTGATTTATGACAGCCAAAGACCTAGCCATTTGTGTTCCAAATCCCTCTATCCAAAACACCCATTTTTCCAAAGTAGCCTGGGATCTACCTTAGACTGAAAGGACAGGCTCTGACTGGAAATCAAAGTATCCTGAGCAGGTCTTTGGTTCTCTCAGCCTAGAACCTGTAGGTATTCATGGTCCTGATAAGCTTTATTTAATTCCCTGTGTCTTCTGGCTTCATCCAGAGCTGGGTTTTCTTGACTAGATGGGATGTCTAGTTATACCATGCACAAAAACCACACCAGAACCCATTGCTTTGGTGGGACATGCTGTGCTCACAATTTCCTTCCACATAAATGGCTGGCCAAGACTGTTTTGTTTTCATTACCACTAAGCTGGAAGGGAACAAATAATAAGAAAAAATAAAGAGAGGTTGTGATTGGGCATTAGAATTAGCAAACTTGGTTAACCTTAATGAAAATCTTGTCTAAAATGCATTTTATACTTTCTTCATCCTCCTTCCAATTAATCTGGATGGTATAAAATCCTTGTTGGTATAAAATATAACCAAATAATTTGATGACAACCTGTCACAACTTGCTCCTGTCTGCCAAATATCAAGGGGTCTGTGTATGTGCACAGTAGGCATTCACAAAACCAGTTTCTTTTCTGCAAGTTGGCAAACAATATGAACATGCTATTCAAAAGGCAGCCAGTGGCAAGCAGAAAGAGCAAATGCAGTGTCATGCTCATACCTTTTAATTCACTTCAGAATACTGACCCAAGGTACATTGCATCACAGCTGCACTCTGTTATATGGGAATGTTTCATATAAAGGTAATGTAATTTAGGGAGAGGTGGTTAGAATCACATAGTACCAATTGCAATGGAAAAATCTCTAGAGGAGGGAGAGCATCTGTGAAAATTATGGAAATTTATTGTGCTGAAAATGATGTAAGTAACACTGGCTTTAGCAGTGGGAAAGAGGAAATGGGTAGGTCACAGATGGATTAATAATGCCATTTTTCCTAGCTTTAGCTTCTTCTGTATGAGTGTCAAAAAGAGAGTCCTTGTTTTGAAAATTCAAGCTCTGTTCTCAAACCCCCATACATCTTTATGTGGGAGAGGGCTGAAGTTGAAAAGGATTAATGTTACTTAGCTCTGATTAGTCAGACTCAGGGCGGAAGAAGGACTAAACTTAATGAGGGAGATACTGAGCACAGGCATAACCAGGCAGCACACTCTGTGATAATTGGGTGTAAAAGTCTATTTGCCTGATTCACATAACAGAAGTTTCCATCCTGAGATTGCAGTACAGGCTTTTATGTCATTTACTGCTAGTACCAGGGAAGGTCAATGAATGGATTGTAGCAAGGATCCCCCATCTACTGCCATTATCTAACACAAAAAGTTAAGTCTGTATTTAATGCTGTGTTCCTAGTTTCTAAACTAAAGAGAAATACATGAATCTATGAGAAAGGCCTTTACTTCACATTTTCTCTTTTCACTTCAATAACTGTTTCTGCATATTCTTTAGATTTGCATGTTATGACTTTTTTTCCCCCTCCAAACTACCGAGTTAGAAACAAATTAAGATTCTGGGGATTTCTGGGAGGATTAGATTGGCTGGGGGAAGTATGCTTAGCATGACAAGTGCAAGGTCCTACACCTGGGTCGGAGCAATCCCAGGCACAGCAATCCCAGGCAGAGAATTGATTCAGAGCAGCCCTGCAGAGGAGGACTTGGGGGTGGTGGTCGATGAGAACATGAACATGAGCCAGCTTCAGTGTGCGCCTGCAGCCCAGAAAGCAACCATATCCTGGGCTGCATCAAAAGGAGTGTGACCAGCAGGTCAGAGGAAGTGATCCTGCCCCTCTACTCTGCTCTTGTGAGACCTCACCTGGAGCATTGTGTGCAGTTCTGGTGTCCTCAACATCAAAAGGACATGGAGCTGTTGGAACAAGTCCAGAGGAGGCCATGAGGATGATCAGGGGACTGGAGCATCTCCCATACGAAGACAGGCTGAGAGAGTTGGGGCTGTTCAGCCTGGGGAAGAGAAGGCTGCATGGAGACCTCATAGCAGCCTTCCAGTATCTGAAGGGGGCCTATAGGGATGCTGGGGATGGACTGTTCATTAAGGACTGGAGTGACAAGACAAGGGGTAACGGGTTCAAACTTAAACAGGAGAGGTTTAGATTGGATATAAGGAAGAAATTCTTTCCTGTGAGGGTGGTGAGGCACTGGAATGGGTTGCCCAGGGAAGTTGTGAGTGCTCCATCCCTGGCGATGTTCAAGGCCAGGCTGGACAAAGCCTTGGGTGGCATGGTTTAGTGTGAGGTGTCCTTACCTATGGCAGAGTAGTTGGAACTAGATGACCTTCCTTGGGATAAGCAATGTCCCATGTGGGTGAACACTAGTGATGTTGGAACTCTCTGAGTTCACTGTTGTTTGCTTCACCACTTACCTGTGACTTTGACCTGAACAAATTACAGTGTGATTTTGAAAACACCCAAACAGATCATTACCTAGAGGAAAAAATCTGGGAAAGCCAGCTCTGTGTCAAGCAGTTGGCTAGGAAATATTATAGAAGGGCCAAGCTCAGGGCTGACAAGCCAATAATGTAATTCTGTGGGGAAATGATTGCACAAGAGTGCACAGCCAAAATGTGTTACTTGGCACTGCTCCCATCTCAGAGGCAGGTATCAAGCTACTTGTGCATGGAGAAATCTACCCAGCTGTCTTTTGCCTGCTACCTACAGGATCCCATTAATTTCATAAACTTGTTAGTTCCTTAAATCCACAAAACCTTATCCAAGGATATTCTTTGCATGTAAGCAACTGGGAATCAATAATAGTCTTGGGAAGGGACAAGAAGGAGAATAAGGGTTAATAACAATTATTCATGGAAAGCAATCTAAACCATTTTTTAATTTAATCTGGAGTGCCAAATTTACAGGATTCTTGAATGCTAAAGCCATTTTGATCATGCTGATTCTGGGTCTTACTGAGTGGGACCAGAGTATTACTCATTTTTTGTGACCCTGAGTTATCAAGGACACGCTGGGCAAACAGCCAAGGTAATACAAGCTCAATAATAATAATCTATACTTAAAGTCAACATGATGGCTATTATATGATGGCTGTGCCAATTGGAGGAAGGTTAGGTCTTCCAACTCTGGTAAATGGTTGACTTAGCACTTTCTTTAGTGCATGAGAAATGTTATAACATAAAGCATCTATCTTGCAAGTGGGAGAAACATCAGGCAATGTAAGCAGCAAAGAAACGGGAAGAGGTAGCAAAATGATGGGGGTGGAGAAGTAGTGAATTCAAAAGCAGTTTGGACATGTTTTTTAGAAAAAAAAAAAGGTAGTAAAACTCCCCTGTCTTCATCTGCACATAGGACTGTCACTGTGTGTGCCAGGAGGACAGATCAAGAGATTGACAGAAACACCGTTCTACTTAAAGGACATGGAAATGTGTGGAATCAGAGAAGTTAGAAGTGTCAAAAAAGGCTAGTGAAAGACCATCTGTCACCTAGGACTGCACTCTGGGGTACATTTCTAGGGATGGCTGTTGAGTTATTAAAGTCTTGAGCCCTTCTCTTCCCTGTCCCCCCTTCAGACTGTAAAGCTGTACTTTTACCTTCAGTTTTCAACCTTTTCCAATATGTATGACTGTTCAGCACAGAAAATAGGTACATTTCAAAAATATATGCATTTCTTCATATACATACTTGGATTTTTTTTTAGCAAGTCTTACTTTTCTTAGTTACTTCAGTGGATCCCATGGACTCTCAAGGATCTATAGACTGTCACTTGGCTTCACCCATTAATTATCTATCTTGTGACCCACCATGTTCCAGGGACTGAAAATGAGTAAGCTCCAGAACCTATCACTTCCTTTAGACTGCATGGATAAGATGGTCATGAAGCTTTTTTTCCACTTGTGGGTTTTGTCCAGGCTACCAGGAATCTGCTGCTGTACCCATTGTATGCTTTCTTTCAGCAGAAGATTGAGCTCTTTGACTGACTTCCAAGGAAAATCAGGAACTCCAGCTGAGTTCTTTAGCCTAATATAGCTGTTGAGACAAAGCTTGTTCTACACCTACTGCACAGTCAGGCTCACTCAAATAAAGCTGTCTGGTCAGTCCCACTGACCTAGCTATGCTACTCTTCAGTCCTCTGCCAGGTAAAGGCTCACTCAGAGGGATTATGTGGATGAAAAAGTGACCAGGAAACAATAAGCTATTTATTTTCTGAACAGGCTAAACTGGCACTTTCCCATATTGTAACCTTTCAGGGATAGACACCATTTATTTTGTCTCCCTGAATAATCAAATACAATGACACTTACTGCAGAACTACTTTGGAATTCTGTGGTTTTGAACAGCAGAAACATTACCTTTTATGTGACTACAGGATTTTCAGTCAGGCCAACACAGTGACGCCCACACGGTTATTGAAAATCTTACTCTTAGTAGCAGGAGAAACTACTCAACAAGGCACATGTGAACTGAGGGATAAGAAAACCAGCTTGCTTAAGTGCACCTAGCAAGATGGACTGCAGAACACAGAATGGGCCCAGATATTTAGAATCTCAGTTGGTGACATGCTCACAACCTTGTTGCATTCAAACAGAGCCATTGAGGTTCTAAATGAAAAATGACTTCACAGCAAAAGGAATTGTTTCTAAGCACAGGTCTACTTCAAAAACACACAGCATCCTGGAACTATTCAATATGCTTTGCCTATCACATTTCTCTTACACAGTATTTTTAGTAATGTAGTGCAAATATATCATTCTGCTTTTCTACAGAAAAACCATGGAAATCATTTAATAGTATGCTTAACTGGTATTCTAGTGAAACACACTCTGCTTAAAGGTCACACTTCTTTGAGAGAGACCTTAAATTTCTATATGAAGTGCAGTAGGTTTTACTTAGAGGACTAAACTCAAATGTTGACATGGTGTTACAGTATTCTGTGAGATCACTGACTCCACCTCATCCTCAGCTTTCAAACACACAGACACGTTAAAGGAACCCACCGGGAGCATTCATACGATGATGTGTCAGGAGCAGACTGCAGCAAGGGGGTGAGGAGTTCTGACCTCCAGGAAAGCCAGAGTGTCTCAGAGGGCTCTTCACTAAACAGCAGCAGTGTTTTCCAAACGTGAGAATGGAAACAGAAGCTGCTCAAAGGGAAATCATCCTCTATGCTGAGCAGTCATTTTTTCTAGATGAAAAAGATTTGCAAACCCACAATGTAAAAATGTAAATACATATCTTATTTAATACGTTTTAGAAGAAAAGGTATTTGACTATAACTTAAATTGCAATCTTAAACTTGCTGTACAGACTATTACAAATTTAAGCTTGAAATGAGTCAAGCACACTAGCAATGTCTCAGAAATTTCTGAGGTTTGTGTTACCATGGTAGCAGTGTGGCAATGGGTTTAATCCTGCACTCACTGAGTCCATAGTCAAACCTCTCCTGGCCTTACTGATGCTGGATCTGACTCTGTAAATCCTAACATGCTGGAGACCAGAGCTTGATTTCTAAAACCTTTTTACCCAGTTTCCCACGACAGCTTGGGTTGGGAATTCTGTGGAGACCATTCACTTGAAACAGGTCTGGGGGAGGTTTCTTTCATTCAGCAATAAATCCCTGTCTGATTAAAATAACTATGTTGAAAGCCCAACAGGAAGCCATGCCATCCACTCCTTGGGCTGCAGGTACTGTTGGTGACATGTGCCAATTTAGAAGACTGAGAACATTAAGGGAGGAGAATCAGGAGTCAGACAAGGTCCCTGGCAAATTCCAAAGTGCTTAAAACAGAAGGGAATTGTTGCCTTTGTTAAATGCAGCTCCCAGTCTCTCACAGCCAACTAGACAAATTAACCATTATACTAAAACATTTCTTTTGTCCTCAGAGGACATGGTAAGATGTGATGATTAGATAATATGCAGGAGTATACACAATAACCTCTCAGCAAAATCACCAGTTCTGTGGAATAAATATGCCTCTAAAAGCCCAGGTCCATAGACATTAAGATTTGGGCTCTAATCACATTTTTTTATCTTCTCTTCCTGAAGAAATAAGGCCTGAGAGATCATACTGTCTTTCTCTCAGCCTCTCCTTAATAACTCATGAACCAGCTGGCTGCCTTCAGCCAAACTGGCAATGGGAAAGGGGTCACAAAAGTCAAAAGTTCCTGCAAGGTCTGTAGTACAGACCTTGTAGGAATATAGACCTTGCAGGAATACAGATCCCATGTTAGCACCTTTAAGAAGGAAAGGGCTGTGAGATGAAGTCAGTAATTAGGTATCATTTGGAAAGGGGCTGAGGGGGGCTCTGCAAGAGCAGAGCAGAGGAAATTGAGTGTTTCTTGGCACTCTTATGATAGAAATGGAGAAGTGGGTTACAGACTGTGTGTGGGCAGGGACACAATTTCAGAGGAAACCAGACTTCATTAATTCTGCTGCTTGGTTGTAGTATTGTTTTCTGTGAACATGATGAGGATTATTAGACATAGCTGACTCAATTGCATTACCAACGTGAAAAGGCCTTAACCAAACCACAAGAGGATGATAAGAAAAGAAGCTTGAATGCTGAGAAATCATGTAATATGTAGTCATGCACAAGAAGAGCCAATATCAACATATAACATGCACTGCATGCTAATTACTGTACATACTGAAAACCCTTGAAAATAGGGAAGAACCTGCAGGGCATTTAGAGCAAGGGAGGCACCTACATAAATCAGTATATTTTCAGACATATATTCAGCCAAAGGGTGTTCTAAGGGTTCTTTGATCCTTTGAGAAGTTGAACAAACCAATACACCTTGTTACAGCACTTCCTCCAGCAGTGTTAACTCAGAACTGACTATTGCACTCTCTACACACTTGAGCAACCTTGTTTTGTAGAAATATGCTTTAGAGAATCAGCATAACTGCCTAGAGATAAAGGAAGTGTCAGCCCTAAAAAAACCACATCCCTCTGATAAGAGATCTCAGATGAGGCCTATGTAGAGAAATGAGGAAGCTAAAAGCTATGCAGGAGCTGCCCTGATGGAAGTGTCTAAAAAGTCAGATTCTGCTTACATTTGTGGCTTGAAAATCAAGAGCAACGTAGAAAGGCCAAGCTTTTTTTCTCATTTAAAGCCAATCTGGGATCATAATCTGGTTTCTATGTGAATTTAGCTCCTGCTGAAAAGAGGACTGTTCCACTCCTCAGTTGTTAAAATACTGCTTATTTAAAAGCAAGCAGAAGGCATGGCAAGGAAAGAGTTTTGCTCTACAATTAGGAAGACCTGCTAAGCACACTCATACCCCATGTCTTCATCAGGTGACAAGATGATATTCTTGAATAACTTTTTCTATTGAATAAGTATCACAAGGCTCAAGGGGACTGCTAATTCCCTTTCCTACAATGACTCAGGCTGGGATTTCCCCTAGTTCTGTTATTAACCTAGTTGCTATTTTTTCCTCCTGCTCTTTTTGTTGCTTAGGAGACCGCTGGTCACGAAAAAAAACCCCACAAACAAAACAAAACAAAAACCCCCAAAGACCCAGCCCTGCCACTGCGATCCCAAGTTACAAAATGCTCAATGCTCTTGCCTCCTGGGATCAGCCCTCACATCTTTGTTAGTATAAAGAGTTTTTAGGGATGTCATTTTCCAGGAACAGCCAGTGTGCTCTCCAAAAGCCAGGTAGCATAGATTGATTTTTTATGGTTTTGGAGCAGTAACAGAAGTTTCTCCAGCAGAACAATGTAACTGGGCAATGATTTATGGGGCAGAGAGGTGGTTAGATGACAGAGTCAGTAGAATAGAGCAGCAATTTCCCTGACATTACAACAAGGCTGTGCAGTCCTATGATAATTACAATTACATCCCTGTGTAAATATAGGAACGAATTCATGGCCTCTTTCTCCTGTGGAGGCTTTGCCAAGCCTATTTGTACACATTCTAATCCAGTATGAATATGATGCCCTGTAATAACCGCTGGCTGTTCTGTCCTCTTTTCTTCAGGAGATCTCAATCTGCTTCATAAATCTGGTCACTATAATTTCCTTTTTTCATTTTACATTTTTATCCTCCATCCCCACCTTTCATTTTATAGAAGGTGAAACTGCAGCCAAGAGAACAGGTCAACAATAAGAGATGCTGAAAATTCCTGGACCCTGCTCTGCTCCTCTAATGGATGGGTATCACTCTAAAGAGAAAACAGTGTAAAATGCTGTAAAACACTTCACAAAGGCTTGAAAATGAGTTCTGCATAACAAGCTCTATCTCTTGTTATTTTCTGGCTTTCCAAATGGACCAAATACATCATTTCTTGATGTGGGGTTGAAGCTCTTTGGATTTCATCCCTCATGAAAATTCTGCTGCTTATTTTTAGGATTTCAGCCACAGGTTTAAGGTAATTTCATGCTCCTATGCTTGACATGCTGAATGTGTGGGTTTCCAGCACATGTATTTAAAGAGATGTGTTGTAAATTGGCTTCCTAGGGCCTAAGAACTTTGGAAAAAGACTTATTTAAAGACATGCAGCATTAGAAAGCAGGACACCATCAAAAACTGCTGCTGTACAAGATGAGTCATAAGGTGATACCACTGCTTCTGCTAGTAACACCAGAGGAAATTTTTGTCCTAGATCAAAAGCACTCAGATGTTGTGGACTTGTTCCTGGGGAAGACATGACATGCTTTACCAGGCTTGTTTTCTCAGATGAATAAAGTGACAGAGGAAGGAGATAACACTAGTGTATTCAATGCAAGTAGTAGGCAATGAGAGGGTAAGTTCTCATGTCTTGCTCTTGTTTGTAGACACTGACAAATCTCCACTGGACTTTAGGAAAGTAGGACTGACACCAATGTGGCTGTCCTTAATTTCATGCTTTCTCCTCCAATATGTTCTTCCTATCTCTCACTCCCTGTGACTGGACTTTTTAGATTTGCTCTCCAGCAAACTTGTTCACATCTTTTTTTGTTTGCCTAAGCCAGCAGAGTAGTTTACATTGCTCTTCACCTTTATATAACATTTGCTTCCTGTCCAGTGGTATCTTTGCAAGAGCTGGCACTTTCATTGGTATATCTGACACAGGCACAAAATAATAGACCATTAACACCCTTTCAAAATTAGTGCCCTCCCACTGGCAGAGGCAAGAATGTAAGATGGGTATTTGAACCAAAATATATGATCAAGAAAGAACAAAGAGATGGAGGCACCTTCTCACAAGAAGAAACCTGGTGGGGTTTTATTCAAAAGATGGTAATATGTGCTCCACCATGGAACCATAGAATCATCGAGGTTGGAAAATACCTTTAAGGTCATCAAGTCCAACTGTTACCCCAGGACTGCCATGTCCACCCCTAAACCATGTCACTGAGGGCCTCATCTACACAGTTTCTGAACACTTCCCTGGGCAGCCTGTTCCAATGCCTGACCATCATATCAGGGAAAAAACTTTTCCTAATACCTAATCTTAACCTCCCCTGGCACAGCTTGAGGCTGTTACCTCTTGTCCTACTGCTTGTCACTTGGGAGAGGAGACCAACTCCCACCTCACTACAACCTTCCTTCAGGTAGTTGTAGAGAGCAATAAGGTGCCCCCCGAGCCTTTCCCAGACTAAACAACCTCAGTTCCCTCAGCCATCCCTCAGAAGACTTGTGCTCCAAGACCTTCACCAGTTTTGTTGCCTTTTTCTGGACCTACTCTGGCAATACAGTATTTCTTTTGCAGTGGTAATTGGAGATTCCTGGGGAGGGTGGGAGTATGCATCATGGGGTCATGACCAACCCACCCTTCCTTTATTGTTAAGGTGGAAGGATTTATATATTAATTTCTATTTCTGTAGCTTTTAAGACCAACACCAAGAGGTCAGGGCCATGCTGGATAAGGAGAGAGTGACACATAACAGGGAGACAAATGAGGGTCAATAAAAAGCCAAGTCAGGGGCACTAAAGCAGGCTTGCTGCTCAGTCACAGGCAGATGCAAACATCCTGATTGATGTCTGCTGCAAGCTAACTGGGTCATGCTGGCTGAGGATATGAAGACCATCTCCTTTTCAGTGCCATCCTGCTGCTGTTACAGGCAGAAATAATAGCACAATCCAGTTTATATGAGTTCAGGAGCTCCCAGATAACTGGGAGTCCATTGCTTCCATCAAGGGAAGGGCACCTCCATCAAGTACAGGTGCTTTAATCTCCCACCATTTCAACATGAGCGAGAATAGCCAAGTCAGATTTGAAAATGAGGTCCTGTTTCCAGCTCTTGAACTTTGAGTCTTGCCTGTTACCTCCCTCAGTCAGCTCAGCAGAGAACACTTCACATTTATTTTTTCCCCAATTTCTTATATAAACCTGTTGTGCACTATCTCTTTAGAGAATAAGCTCTTCAGTATCCTCATTACAGTTTGTATGTGGAGCACGAGCCATGACATGGCACCAGCTTCCTCCCTGGGGTGTCCATACTCAACCAAAATCCAAACAGAGCCAGTGGAAGGGAGAGTGAAGAGAAACAACTGCAAGGGATTATGGGGAGCATTAAAAAGGTCAAATTACCAGTGTCCCATTAGCATCTGCCAGGAGGAAAGGGGCAACAGCATCTGTGGCAGCAGCTACCAGGAATGTCCTTGCTGAGGAAGGGGAATATGGTGATTGTGGTTGTTGGTAAACTACAGGAACCAGTATATTTCACAGCAACATTCCTTTCCTATTCAGTTTAGATTCTCTTTTGCAGGTTCTAGCCTTTTTTTGCCTTTTATTTTAATCAAATAGGAGCACTTGGAACTGGGGCCACTTCTGAGTGCCTGATGCTTTGTTTTGAAAAGCTACTGTGTCACCTCCATCTTGTCTGAAAGGGATAAAAGACATCACAGACTTTTGTAGGCTCCTGCCTCCTTGTGGATTGTTATTGCAGGATTAAGCCCTGTGTTTCAAAAATTGAGGAAAACTTGTATGAAAAGTGCCTGGGGGCTTCTGAACTGGTTTACAAAAATAGCTGCCTGAAGAAGAAAAAGAAGAGAAAAAGAAATCTGGAAAACAAATTCAACACCAAATAGTTTCTAGTGTACTCATCTATTTCAACTAGTGTGATATTAATAGAACACACAACAGCAGGGAGTGGGAAAAATAAACATATTTTCACTCACATAAAGGGACTGCCTATATGACTCACAAATGCAGAAATACATAAATGGCTCCCCATGATAATCTGAAACTATATTATAACCACAGAAACAACTCAGCTCCTTAACTGTAACCTAACATGTTAAATTCACTCAGTTTTATTTGAGGCCCTGGACAGATTGAGTGATCAATCTCTATTACCCTGAGCTTTTTTTCTATCCCATCCTTACAGTGCCATTTTTCTTCTCACTAGACATTTCAGTTCATTTCCCTGAGCCTTCTTCTGCTTAATAGCTGAATATCAGACTTGCATAAAAAAAACACAAAGAGGCCCTCAAACTTCCAGAGAGAAGCGAGCAAGTAAGTGTGTGTTGTGCATGAGAGACAGAAATACAGCAAAAAAGGGAGGAAAAAAGGCAACTGTTAGCATTGCATTTGCTGCACTTAGTGGATAAAAATTATGTGTTGTAGTTTCATAACGAAGATGTTCAGGGTCAAACAGGTGCTGGCTTCAGATGCTGTGAATTCAAGAGGCAGGAGGTTTTTTTGTCTTGTAGAATTGTCAAACAGGTATTCCCCTAGAGAAATAGAATGAGGACACAGCAATTAAGTCTCCTGTTCCTGCAATAGGAGTGCTAATCACATCCTTAGCAACTGCATGGTCACTATGGTACCGACACCATCTTATGCTCAAATCCTTCCTGATTCATTCTCCTGGTAGCTTTGGTGATGGTCCGAGCAGAGGTTACATACACTTGCTGACACTGTGCTGAATGGTTCCATCAATCTCCATTCTGCAATACTGGACTCTGTTGCAAGTGAAAATCAGCTTCAAGGCTAGAAAGAGAGCCTGTGAATGTCCAGAGAATCTATGCTGTTTGCTTTTCAGAAACACTGTGCAAATGACAAACACAATGCTTCTCTACAGCCTCTCTGCTCTAATAGTCTTAAATGTGAAGCTAATGAACTTTAGCTTTCAACTCCATTGAACCTCATTATACTGTAAATACCTTTTGTGTAACATCTTCTTGTGACTCAGCTGCCAAAACCACTAATGAAGCTATCAGAAAAGAAGAAAAAGCTATGGTCTTAAAACCAAGCCAATCAGATTCATCTTTCCACAGCAAGTATTTGTCCTTGGAGAAGCAGTGACAAATTATAGAGGCTGTAATGGGAGAATGCTACATGTTGAGACATTTGTGAATGCTAACAGAATGAGAAAATAGCATACAGGAAAAAAAACTAATGCTCTGTCCCTGATGGAGTCACTTAGAGTTGTCACTGAATCCCTCCTGTAAGTTGTATCCCATGTGTCGCAGACACAAATAACTGGAACCAGCTTTCATTCACGGAGTCACTGACCTCTGACTGCTTTGAGCGCTCCAGTGACGCAGAAGAGCTGGAACTCCAGTCCTCACTGTGTGGTGAGGAACTGCCTTGCCTTGGTGATGGTACAGAGTGGCGAAGGAGAACTTACTCCAGGCCACAGCCCTTTATTTGCAAATCTCAGTGTTTTGATACACAGGAAGACTAACCTTAGCATCAGCCTAGCAGAGAGAAGGAAACAAGTGTTTGCAGGAAAAAGACAAATGTCATGTAATTAAAGCATATGAAGTCTATTTCAGGACACTGTACAGTTACTGGGAATAGGAGGAAACATTCCCTAGGAGAATGTTTTCACTATCTCCTCAACTTCAGGATTCTGTTCTCAATAAAGTTGGTTACTGATCATCTCTGGAGGCAGAACAGGTGGAGAAATTCTTTCCTGTGAGGGTGGTGAGGCACTGGAATGGGTTGCCCAAGGAAGGTGTGAGTGCTCCATCCCTGGCAGTGCTCAAGACCAGTTTGGACGAAGCCTTGGGTGGCATGGTTTGGTGTGGGGTTATGGCAGGGGGGTTGGAACTGGATGATCTTAAGGTCCTTTCCAACCCTAACTATTCTGTGATTCTATGCTGTGTGCATCTAATGTGACAAACAT
Organism: Agapornis roseicollis; assembly: GCA_002631895.1. Lineage (NCBI taxonomy): Eukaryota > Metazoa > Chordata > Aves > Psittaciformes > Psittacidae > Agapornis > Agapornis roseicollis. Next base: position 74,512 of record NDXB01001458.1, read on the forward strand.
CTATTTTCACATGTGGGAGTAATGTTACAATGGAGGCGTGGATACTGGGAGGTAGTCAACGGGAGCAGGAATTTCAAGTGGGACTGACAAAGAGGCAGATAAATGTGTGGCTTCAGAAAGATTCGCAGACTGGACATTTTCAGTAATGCCAGCATTTATCATATACTTCTAATTGGAAGACCTCAATTCTCCATTTTCCTAATTGATTTCTGTAACAAAGATGCCTTGAGTGCTGTATACACTCACTGATTGCTGGGCAAACATTAACGGAGTGTCAATATTTGCTTTTTCCTAGAGCTAGCATTGTTTGAGAGAGTATAAGTCATTTTGGATAATGCTATATTAAACACATATGAAAAGCATCTGGTATGCTCATTCTTTTGGGGTCTTTTTTTCTTAACTTCCCTAACTTCACAGTGAAAAGAACTGCTAGTCAGTTGATAAACCCAGAAAACAAGACTAGGTGTTTCAAAGGAACATGGTTTTACCTATCCTACTGGTATCCCAATCCTGGGGTCTTAGGTTCAGAGAGGGTGAGAATTCAAAATCTTTACCCATTTTATATTCTCAAACCTGGTCTCCATAATCATGCCTTCCCCTAACTCCCCACCTCCTTCTATTCTGCTCTGGGTGCTGATGCTTTGTTTTACACTAGAAGTGAAAAAATTAACATCTTTACCACAGATAGTTTCTGTCAGAAGTTTGTACAACACCTAGTGTAATGGGCACCCTGCCCCTATTTAGTTCTTTTAGGTACTACCATAACACAAACCTACGTTTTCGTGTTAAAGGTGAAGACTCTATTTGAACAGGTTAAATAAAGTCTGACTCTGTATCTGGACAGAATGAGAAAAGTAGATGGTGGATTCTTGATAAACAAGGAGGAATTATTTTCTGTTCTAGCCAATATATAGTGAGGCCTTCCAGTACTTCCAGGGGCTCATCTTTTCAAATAGCACATAGATTTTCTCTGTAGCCAAGAACTTGAGCAGTAATCAGTGTAGTGGAACTGGAGATAATCCGATAATTGCAAGTTTGGGCGGCTTACCCAAAGCCTTCACCACAAACATTATGAAAAACACTTCTCACTCTTTACATGAAGGTTGTAGCACACAGAATGTAGTACTTTTGATAGGCTGACTGAACTGCATAGCTGTGGTTTAATACTTCAGATGATTCAATTGGTCCTTCGGTCATTCAATATATGCACAACTGCATTTCATGTAAAACTCTCCCAAGATAGACATTGATTTCTGGTAAAATATCTGGGGATTCTCCTGCTGAAATTGGAAAGAAGATAGAAGAAAAGTGGATTGCAAAACTCAAACACTGTGGTCTTGGCTCCCTGACATAGGTCAAGAAGAGGCTGTTTGGAAGTTGACCTCATATTTCAGAGCTAGAAATGCACACCACAGGACTCGTAGTTTTGAAAGGATAGCTTTGTTACCACAGTTGTTTTGCTAACTTCAGTAGTTTTCCTTCATCCTGCTCTATAAGCAGGTTAGGATTTGACCTTGTATATAAAAAAATGTGCCTTCTAGTGGATGTCCAAATTAAGTGATTGCTGTTGTGCAGGTCAATCAGGAAGGTGTCTAAATTCACTACACGTCTTTTTACGTGTGCAGAAATTTGGTTTCATGAATAGGAACTTCAGGCATCTGGAGTAGGTAAAAATTCACTGTAAGGATCTAAGAAGAAGCACATGCCTGTTCTACACTAGAACTTAAATCTTGTCATGGTTTAAGCCATATGAAACATGCCAAGATCTTGTTGAATAGGAATTTGTCTTGCCATTAAGCTGACTGACTGGTAACTGCTGTTCAGTGTAAGTCATGTTTTTCCTTTCTACATAATCTGCTCCAGTTGCAGAGGATAAGTTCAAATATAAAAACTCATGTTTTCAGCTCTCTGTATGTTCCTGGGACATTCCCCAATGGATCAGCTATTTCAATGGCCATCACAACACCACAAAGCTCCTTGCTTCCTCTTTTTTCACTTCTGCTGAAACTTCCTCCATCACAGAACAGAGTTAATGGTCCAGATTTAATCAACAAAAGCATTTACATTTCAAAATAAGGACACCCACTCAGCTGTTAAGTTGTTAATTAGTTCTCAGGCGTTCTCCCTTTATCCTCTTGTGCTGCAGAGCCAAAAGGACCCGGCTGCAGCCGACAATCTTTCCAATTATAAGGGAGGTACTTGAGCAAATGTTATCTCAGAGTCATATCTTGCTACAGGCTCAGTTTACACCAACATGTCGATTTCTGGAGAACTCCTGATTTACCTAGGGATAAATGTCTTTATGTATCACACTGTCCTACTTTTAACAAGTTTTTGCCTTCTCTTCTTGCATGCTAAATGTCTACAAAGCAATTATATGCCTGAACTTCAGCCTCTCTGCCCCTTTATTTTTTAACAGTGCTATTCTTTCACTCTGGAGCTACTAGTATTTGAGGTCAGAAAAGCTATTTATACCACTTTATGATTCAGTGCCATTCTTTTCCTTGATTCTTACATGAAGGCCTTTCTACCCAGCTATAAAAACGTACCAGAATATAAGTAAGGATCTGTCCTTTTTTTATTTCTATCACCCAGATACTTGCAAATGAGGATGAATATAAAGAATGTAAAGAATCTGTTCCCAATTTCTGTTCCCTTACTAATAAAGTCAGGAATACACATGCTGGGTTTCAGAGTCTTCCCCAGCAGGTTCCTTAACAACTGGAAAGCTCCACCAATTAGTCCCCAGCACAGGACATGCTTCACCTGCCTTGCTGGCAATCAGTTGCTCCAGAGCTTAGATTGATTTTGGCCTGTGATTATCAATTCTCTGGCTCTTGTCTGGACAGGACAGGCAAGATCTTAAAGACAAGAAGATGTTTTAGGAAATAAAATCAGGATGTTCTACTCAGCACACAATTTCCTTCTATATCCCAATTTTGAAAGCCACATAAGTGTGTGCTTAACTTCAAGCACATGATTAATCATCTCGTTGGGAACAGGAAGTCTTTCACAAACTGGAGGCTACGTCTTCTCTTCTGCAGCACTAATGACTAAAGTTGCCTTCTTTTTTCTATTTCCTTTTCCTTTCTTTTTTCACCCCCTCCTTTTCCCATTTCCTCTTTTTTGTTGTTGTTACCTTTCCCCTTTTCCCCTGTCATATCCAGTGCATTTGTGTAAAGTTCTTCTCTTTCCTAAATATGCTGTGTGGGCAGGGATGCAATTATTTAAGTAATGGGGGGGAAAGGGGAGGGAAAATAAGTTATAAAAATAGCAGCACGTTCACAAATTTTCAAAAGGAATTTGTACTTCTGAGCCATTCCAATTTCTCTGGAAGCCTGAGGACTAAGTACACATATGACGGAACCTGACTTTTTTATTGATGTTTGTCTTCTATAAATGAACCATTTCACTCTGGTTTTGAAATCCATAAATTAGTACCAAGAAGCTGCACAAACAGCAAGTAAATCACAACAAATGAGTAAGAGAGGACACCTTTTGAATACCCTTCTAATTTAAAGTGTTTGTGACCGTGGCAAAAAATGTTGCCACATGTTGCCAATGTGGAAAAATGTTGCAAATACTTTTAAAATATTTTGATAAATAAGTCTCATGTTTTAATCAGACACTTGTAGCCTGCATACGTTGTCTGTAAAGCAAATGCAATGATTCTTATTTTCACAGAAAATGATCCAGCCCTAGAGTTTGCAAAAGTTGTGATTTTGAATCTGAACTCCAAGGATCAAAATGCTAGAAATGTGGTTCATGAATTGGAGGATCTCAGGTTGGGTGTATTTATTTCATTTGAAATACCTGAAAGGATACTAGAAAGGACTTAACCACTCCTTAAAGATCATTTCATGTGCTTTTAAGAGTTACTCATGAAGGTTCATTCTATCACAAGGCTTCCAGCGTGGTAGTTCATGGGAGCCATAAATCCTGAAGCATATCACTTGATAGCCAGACTTTTGATAAGCAGTGAACCAATTGCCTATATCTGCAAAAACCTCATCTGATTAAAATTCCCTGGTTAAATAGATGGTTCCCTAGATCAAAGAAAGGAAGAACTGGGGAAGGGGGTTAATTAATTAAATATTTTCCATGCTACTACTATATTTTCCTGACTCCTTTTTCTGTACTTCTAAAAAATATTCATAGTCCTAGAACAGTCTGCCAATAGCACAAGCAATCACAACAGATTAGCCCATAGGGGACTCTGATTCACTTTCACTGTTAAGACAAAACTTCATTGATACCAATGACTTTGACCTTGAAATATGCATTTGTCATTGACTTGTCATAGCTCAGCTTTACTGCCCACTTGGCTTGCTGCACACCACACACCTATTTACTTAGGATGCAGAATGAGAAGTGTGAGTTACAGAAAATCTGGTCTGAACTTCTTCAGTTTAATTTGGATATTTATGCAGTTCAGGAGAGAGCCAGAAAACTAACCTAGTTATGGAATAAGAATATTAGCCATTGCAAGTCAGGCTCTGGCCAAATTATTTTTCATATACAAATAGTCTTTGTCATGACTACGAATATAAAAGGATTGTTTTTAGTTTGGTGAAACATTTGGAGGCCCTGTCCCTACAAAGACTTGTGCATAAGTGTGACCTAAACCTCTGTGGAGTAGACACACACATGCACTCATTCTGTTCCTATTTAACTCCATGATTTCAGCATATGCAAGGTATAAGTAAGGTTAAGCAGCTAAGGGATATTTTGAGGCATTCTTGGTCTAACGTCTGTAAAATGGTGTAGGAATCTTCTGCATATATTCACAGAAGCAAAAAAAAACAAACAGCTGGACTATTGCTATAAGAGTTTTGTAGGAGGAAGATACATTGGAGAACAAAAGAAGAAAGAGTATCTTGGAAAATATTTCAGTGTAATGTTAGGATGTGAGGTGGGAAAGTAAAGAAGCAGGTATTAGACAATCTAGGCTTTAAAATCTACTGTACATGGTTTGTGATTACTGTGAGTTACTCAGAGAAAACCTCCTTGCTCAGTCTAAGGCTCTGAATATCCTTACTCATAGTACTGTGGCTCATTCACAAGCTTCTCTATTTGATCTGGTATTTTTTAATGAAAAAATGCCTCCTTTCCAAATTTTACTGTTGGCAAACTACTCTAGTATGCTTCTCACCCAGAGGAGGTTGCTCAGACTTATTCTGCAGTCCTTTTATTTACTCCTAATTTATATAGTTGCTTCTTGTCAGCCATTAATAGATAAGTATTGTACTATCTGGGTTTTTTTTTACCTACTAAAACCTTGTCTATACAGCTCCAATGGTGTCTTGCAGCTGCAGAATCCCCTTCCCTGCACCCCCCTCCCCCCCCCGTGACCTAACCTGTCCTTGCTCTGAAGGTAATAGTAAGTATTACAATATCCCATTGATTTTTGACACTCCCTCATTCTTCAGAAATACTTATTACATCAAGTTCTACTTCCACTGTCATACACTCAGCTTTCACCTGTTATTGTTTTTAAGCTTGTGGTATGAAGACATTGATAGTATTCATTTTTGGCCATCTACCTATTTTTAAACAACTCCTCTGCCTAGCTTCCTGCTTCAGCATATACCACTGTGATTTCAGTTTAGTCATCCTCAAGGTCATCAGTCATCCCTGTTCCCATCTTTTAGAACTGGATACACAGTCAGCATGCTGATGGGGGAAAAAAGAAGGTACGTGGAAATGGAAGCACTCTTCTACCCAAAGACTTGACTATTCACATCCTACCCAGTGCAGACAATGCTCTGCCTGATCCTGTGTGGTGTGATGAGGTCAGAGCAGTGTGGCTGCAAACCCCTTTCTATAATTAGATCAGGGCTGCATTTTCCCTTGGAAATGCTCCCTCTTTATCATCAAGACATTTCAAAGCTCACTTCTATCTCTCTTTTTTTTTTTTTTAAGCAGTGGGGGAGCTGATTTTTTCCCAGCAATTTTTTCCCTGTCAAAAAAAAAAAAAAAGAAATTTGTTTTTATTGTATTTTTTTTTTTTTTTAAGCAGTGGGGGAGCTGATTTTTTCCCAGCAATTTTTTCCCTGTCAAAAAAAAAAAAAAAAAAAAAAAGCTAATGAAAACCAATTTCTTCTTTGATTTTTTTTCAAAGTATTTGAAAAATACTGATCTTTCATTACTTTTCATTCATTTCCATTACAGATCTTTCCATAGGCTCATTGGAAACTCTGAGAGAGGGTTTGATTCTTTCCCGTGGAAAGAACATGGAAAAACCTTGTTAGGCTTTTTGTCAAAAAAGAACAATTTTTCTTTTATCCAGCATTTTGCTTGCAATTTTCTGTAACATTTCTTTGAAAACCCATGTCCCAGTTTCCTTTTAAATTTCTTCATTCTGTTCTGCTATTGAAAAGGCTGCAGATGGATGGGGGGATCTAGGAACTCCCCATGTCAATCAGCTCTGTTCATTCAATGGCTGTATTTATTAGTTTCATTAAAAACATATTGAGCAGCCCTAGTTCCTCAGTTCTGCACGCCTACACAATCCCTGCTGCCGTGCCATCCCCCTGTCAGTTAGTGCTCTATCCTGAGGCCTTTCTTAGCTTGAGATTCCACATGAAACATGAATCCAAGGGATATCATGTGGGTTTAGGTCTTGCTGGAAAGATTTCACACAGCTTGATAGGTGGGGAGGGGGCTGGGGGCAGTTTGAGGAGAAAAAAGAAGTGCTTGAGGTGGACTGATAATTAAATTGTTTTTCCTTTTAAAGGAGAAACAGAAAGAAAAGGTCTATGTAAAGCCTGGAAAACCTCTCCATCATCACTGCCATTTGGTAAACTGTGACATGAATGTACATGTAACAGCTGACCAGTGTATTAGTCATAAACTATGGGTTGGTAGGAAATATGGCACAACGGGCTGTCATCATACAAAGGAGCAGTTCTTAGAGATGAGTGTTAATTTGCTACATTATTAATGCTGAGCTATGGGTTGCTCCCCTGCAGAAAATGTTACGTTCTCTTTATGCCACCTCCTGTTCTTATTAAAATCAGAGCTATGTGGAACAGCAGAACCATGGCAGGAGTCTGCTCCTTTTGAGGCCAAAGGAATGGGTGCTGACAAAGAGATTACAATTAAACTGGCTGCCTTTTAGCACCTTCGCTGGTGTTTTTTATAAAAACCCATTTTTTTGTGTTACAAAATAAAATAAGTTTAGCAGGTATCAAGAAATCTCCACACTCAGGACTGAGAATTCAGGCTGCAGTCTATACTCTGTTTCAGCTGGAAACCTGCCTAATAGCTTTAATGGTCTTTAGGTCATTCAACAGACTGGGGTAACTTTTCACAGAAAGGCACCTTTTTCTGTATTCAACTGTGATGAATCTATAAAAACGTATCTGCTCAGACACATTGGAACTTAACATCTTCCTCTCTTTGGAGAGGATGTCTTTCCAAAAACATTAGATTGAATAACTGCTATGTTAATACCCTAATTTCCTTTTTCCATTCCATTATATCTATGGACCAAGAACTATAATGCCTTCTCCAAGAAAGGAAGACACTGAAGTAATTCACTGATGCTCTCAAGCACCTCCCAAGGATATATAACATATAACCCCTTCCATATGTATCTTCTTATTTTTTTCCTAGGCAGGTCACAGTGTATTAACATTGATCTCAGAGTTCCTTCAGAACTTGTTTTTTATGGCAATAGAGATTCAGGGATACAGCAAAAAAAAACCCAACTGCTTACTACCAAATAAATAATATTCTTTACAGTTACCTCCCCCCTTCAAAACATTCTATCCTCACAATCATCCTTGACAAGGAATTCTTAGCATTGCTTCCAGTTTCCAGGTGAGAGAGCAAAAGAGCACTGGCATCACAAAATATGTATCAGTATCATATAGCATACATCAGCATGGCCTCAGTCAAGACTCAAATACATATGCTCCCTTAAATTTGCGTGCCTTGTGTGAAAAGAAACAAGCCCTACTGAGATGAAGAAATCACCCAGTTCACAAGCCACATACTTGGCCCTTCACAGAATACACACAGCCACTGTGTGGTGTTTCACACAAATCCAATGAGAAACAGAAGAGAGAACACAGGCAGGGAAGCAGGAGAACTGTGGTAATGCAGTACTTAGATCTACTGTATTCGAGTATCATGGTGTTGCCACTGAAGCTGTCACTTCAATAGTTTGGCAGTCAGCTAAGGAGAAGTTGTTGTTTAACAGGATACAACTTGATTAAAGGTGCCTTTAACCAGGAACGATATGGGGATATAAACAGATTAGCAGACAGGTGACCAGGAAAGTCAGTCTGGGGCCTCTGCCTCTTTGGAAGCTGGTAATCTCATGGGACTTTGAATCTTCAGTGACCTCATGAATGCAGATACCCCTGTCTGGTAGGAGAATGCTGTTATTCCTGGTTTAGGGAGTTTTTGGAAGGCTAAAGGCTCCTGATACCAATAAGGATACTAGGTGCTGAATTCTACTTGTGAATTTGGACCAAAGTGATGGGTTTACAGTGTCACAGGAGTATCTGGCTTGGCAGACAAGGACTATTTACACCACAGTATTACACTAGAAGAGCTTTATTCATCTTCTCCTCTGATATCACAAGTATAGAGGTGGGGTAGGAGGATATTCTTAAGGATTGTATTATGGTACCTCCAGGAAGGTCGGGAGGGAGTATAAGAACATGAATATCCCTAAACACCTGTGTGTATACACATGTATAAATACATGTGTGGGACAACACAGAAAGCAGTAATCACGCTGGTGGTGATTACCTGCTCACTCTGAGTTGCCAGCACACAAATAGATGTTAGTCTATTTCTTAATAGATGTGTATTCACCTCCACAGCTGGTGATGCTTGGCACAGCTGAAGGCAGTTAGAATTAATAAGCCTTTAATTTCAGTGGTGCAGAGGCTGTTTTAGTCCTTCATTTCAAATAATCCTTCTGGGTCAGGTGTGAAGCATGTGGCATGTGAAGGAAGAACCAAAAACTACCTTATTCATGTAGCATTTTCACAAGCCATTATTTTTCCCCAAACAAAGTAAAACCAAGAACATAATGAGCTGAAAGTGATTTTGGCACCAGACTCTTCTTGTTTTCAGTCCCACACACTCTAAGATGATTGGCACTATAATCAGATGAATGAAAATTATGGATCTCTATGTGGGTCATAACCTTCTACTGGAATCATGGATTTTTTCTGAAACTATTTACAAATTCTTTTCAGAAAAATCGACACAAAGAGGAATGAGGAAATTGCCTTAGAGGAAATTGGTTGCTGCACTTTCAACAAAGAGTATTGTAACCGGCAGCTACAGTTACATGGATTTGGTTTTGGTCAATAAGAGATGCCTTTCCCAGCTTGCTGTCAAAGTCAACCCAGGTCCTCTGCAAACTAGGCTGTGAATTCCCAAAGTTTGGGTTTAGCACAGAATTCAGTAATAACAAATGATAGTTCAAACTGTCCTCCTTGGGCTTGGCTGCTGTCAGTAAAATATCTCTCCTCATGGAAAGAGGAAACCAGCCTTCTACAACAAAAACCTCTTACACAGATAATTAACACCTTACTGTGTGTCTCCTAGAGCCATGGAGTGAGTGAATTCCATGGGCATACTATACTCATGCTACATGAGGAAAAAGGGGTGTACATCACTAAAACTGAGCCAATACAAGATGATGATACTCAGTTAAACTTACCTAAAATGTTTGTTGTGGTATCTGGCACTTCCAAATCCCAGTGCAGTTCTTCATCATATCTTGCTCTATTTAAAACCAAACCCAAGGTTTCCTTTGCATGTTCTGTCTTCAGCATCCTCTTATCCTTTTCACTTCTGTAAAAATAAATGAAGGTGGCATTTAAATCTGAGTGTATATTTCTCTATTAAATTAACACAAACATACAGGCTATTTTCTCACAGGTGTTGACTATTTTTCGTATGTTCAAGCTGCTTCCAAGTAAGTCCTTCCCTGCATGGAAATGGGACTCTTCTGAAGACTGAGGGGCAAGTGGCCAAAGCCTTTTTCACACAGCGACTTGCTGCCAGTGAGTTCCAATTCATTAGGGGCACAATCTCCCCTTGGTATGTGTACAATGTAATTCCTACTAAAATAAAAGGGAAAACTGCCCTCCCTAAGTCTGCCAGGCAGCATCTACCCAAGGGCTGGTCTTCTGTTCAGAGTCTGCACAAAATTGCTCAGCCTATGGATGCCTTTCTTGCCCGCCAGCCATGGTGGGCCAGCTTCCTTCTGGAGCATGCACTTACCTCCTGCTGGTACCACCATGCAGGGGCAGGGGCAGGGGAAGGAGGAGGCCTGCCATCCCTGAGGGCACAGCCCACCTTGGAGCTTCAGCACCACGGCAGACACCTGAGGCAGCACGATGGACATCTGAGGCAGCACGATGGACACCTGAGGCAGCACGGCAGACAGCTGAGGCATCATGGCGGACACCTGAGGCAGCATGGCGGACACCTGAGGCAGCATGGCGGACACCTGAGGCAGCACGGCAGACAGCTGAGGAGCCAAGCCTGTGCTCAGAGGGCAGCACAGCTCCTCCTCACCCCACAGATCAGTTAATATCAGGCAACCCCTGATCACAGGGACATAGCTCTTGGGAGCCTGCAGTGCTGTCCTCACACGTGGCTGTGGTCACTGGCAGAGCCCAAGAGCAGCTGCTGTTGGGAATGGTGCTGTGTTGAGTGTTGTTGGTGTTCACCCACTCAAGTAAACACACCTGACACTGACTGTCTCAGCATGGCTTACGTCTCACACCACCAGAATCCATTACCTTTCCCCAGGCAGCACCCATGGCTGTTTTGCTCCCTTTGGGCACCTGCTAGCCCTAAGCTGTACCCAGGTGGTGCTGTGGGGGGTGTCTGACAGGGCCACACCAGCAACTGGGCAACTGGGCTATGGTGCTGTGGAGTGTACTAATGCAAATGCAACTTGGGAATGCCTAGGTGCCTGGTTTTCCTCTGTGCCATGACTCCAGAGGGCAGGCACCCAGCACCAGAGTTGCTGAGGGAAAAGCAGGCGAGGGGGTTACCAGCGGTGCCCACTATGAAGAACATGGCGGCATTTTATAACTCTTTGGTTACCAGCAGTGTGAAAATAAGACCCTCATGGCTCAGCAGAAAGCCTGGCCTGGCCTGGCCAGCCTCACAAAACAGTGACCTATGGGGTGGGGACGGAAGGGTGGCAGAAACCCTGCATGGGGAGAGGGCGGCATGGCTTCCCCATGCCGGGAGAGGACTCACCTGACAGGAGGTGAACATGTCATCCTGCACTTCACTTCGACCTTCACGCTCCTGCTGTTGCCACCACAGTTCCCATTGCTCAGGCCCTGAGCAGGGCCAGTGCTTGCAGCCGATGCCTCAAGGTGTCGGAGGGCACAGGCTGGCTGCTGCCAGGAGACCTGAGGGCAGAGGGCTGCCATTTTGAGGTGCTCCGTGCCTCTTCCAGGGCAGCAGGCTGTCCTCAGGGGCAGGACAAGGGCACTTCATTCCCTATGTCCTAACTGGCTGAGTCTAACTAAGTTTTTAGGAATGGGGTGTCTGAGCATGGGGAGGACTATACTTGACAAGTACATACATTCCTTGGATGTCCTACCATTGACTCCCCAGTACACAGCTCTATTCTCTGAGGTGCACAGTGACCCAGCCAGGATTTCTTGGGTCTCTGAATAGTGATCCCTGTAACTCATCCTTCACAACAAAGACAATTTAATTTATCATTTAGTAGCAACTGAATCATTAAATGTCAATTAATCAGCTAGATGCAAAGGGGTGATGATAGTCTTTGGCTAGGAAGGGAAACTGTCATCTGGCAACACAAAAAACTGAGAGAGAGATGAGGAAGTTTGGGGTGGGCTGAGAGGAATTAGGGAAACCTTTGCAAGATCAGCATCAGAAAAGCAGAATGGAAACAGTTGATTTAACAGTTACTTGGGATTTCAGGGTGTTTGTGGGGATGCCTTGGAGCTACTCACATGGTTTTACATGGATCTGTAGCAGGGACCTTCCACTCTGTGCCACCATCGGGACTCGGACTGAGGTTATACCGGGGCAGCTCTCACTGTTTCCCAGAGCATTAGGTACTGTTCTGATTCAGAGCCATGTCCTCCTTCCTCTGCCAAATGATCTTCCTTGGAGCAGCTCTCTCTACATCATCAGCTAGCCACGGTATCTCAGGAAAGAGGCAGAAAGAAACCTGTGTTTTAGGGACCAAAATATTCACCTCAGAAAGGCCAGGTTCTCATCACTGAATTTTAGGAATTTGTGTTTATTTTGCATCTTTCTCTCAAAAGGGTAAGAGGCTTTTGCTGAAGGTCAGGAAAGCTCCCATTTCCCAAAGATCCTTCCTGAAAATCAAAAAAGAACTTTTCAGTTGTATCACTTAACCATACTTCTCTTTACTTATGGGATTAATACTGGCCCTAGGTTTACTAACACCAGCTAGGCTGGATCCTGAGGGGAAACGTGTCTTCCAATTCTCTCAGTAAATCAGAACTATTAGATAGGAGCCTCAGACCAGAAGGTGTTTCCCTGGACGGGGACTCTGGTTTCTAGTCCCCACACTCCATGTTATTTGGAGAGCTCAAGGTAAATTTGAGGTTCCACCTGTTTGGGATGCTTTTGTTCAGTCTGCAGTCCTAAAAAGCCCAGCAGAAACCCAGCAGATAGAGGTAAATCTGACAGTTTGGAAGAGCCTCCAAAGGCCTGAGGAATTTTAAACTCAAGACTAATCGGGTACAGTGCACCTTCATTTTGCTCAGTTTTATTGCCCCTCCATCACTGAACATCAACCAGCCAGAACACAAGCAGACAACAAACCTGAAACCATTTTTCTCTTCTTCCCTTGGAGAACTCCACACCCTTACAGGGGAAGTTGCTCAAGGTGTGTGACTGTGCATTACTGGACACTTTCAGGGGGAAGTTCTTCACAGCGTCTTTTTCCTCTGGCCTCCGCCTCAGGGAGACCTTACGGCAGCCTTCTAGTACATAAAAGGTGCCTACAGGAAATCTGGAGAGGGACTTTTTACAAGAGCATGTAGAGACAGGGCAAGGGGGAATGGCTTTAAACTGGTAGGGGGGAGATTTAGATTAGGTATTAGGAAAATGTTCTTCACTGTGAGAGTCTGAGGCACTGGAACAGGTTGCCCTGGCAGTGTTCAGTGCCAGGTTGGACGGTGCTTGGAACAACCTGGTCTAGTGGAAGGTGTCCCTGCCCATGGAACAGATACTGATCAGAGGACTAATTTAAAGTGGAAGTATCTTTGTCTAGACATACAGACATACAAATGCCAGAATGCTCAAAGTAGGCGAGATGCTAAAAGCTTCCAGAATTTTTTAGGAAGAGAGGAAGTGAAGGAAACTAGACTTTGCCTTTACAAGAAGAAAGCTATAGAGTCAAAACTCTATTTGCAGAAAGAATTCTGTGTCATACCTACATTGTACAAGTATCTCAAGCTACAACAAGGACAATGTTTTTTCGGGCTTTTAAATTCACGGTAGGTTGCCAAAAATTCCTTGACAACTGCCTGCCTCGCTCACACACACTCTGTGACACCAAGATTCCCCAAGATGTCACTGCCACACTGAAGCAGACAGAGCACTGTGCAGTTTTGGCCATCTGGAACACAAGCCCAAAATGTTGACCTGTGCTGAGGCCTCTTCCAGCGCTCAAGAGCTGTTTTTTAACATACACCCAGACACTATTATGTCCATCATCTGGACAACCAGAGTGACCAGAGCCACCAGGGGTATCACTGGATCTTTTGTCTTCCAACTTACCGCATGGCTTTCCAGAAAAGCTTGACATCACCTCAGCTCCTTTTACATTCAACTCCTCCCCTGGAGTGACTCACCTCTGGATGTCTCTCTTCCTTAGCTACAGAGGGAGTATAAATGAGGAGGTAGAGTGGTCATTTGGTTTCTAGAGCCAGATGTCAGGAGGGGAATCCTACCCTCCACCTGTCTCACATAAACATCTTCCAACAGGGCAAGTGAGGCACGCAGTCCCTGAAATAAAACCTATCAAGTTGGCATCAATGAGCTCTATAGGATGTTCACATGCAAAGCTTATTGAGATTGTGCAGTGTGTGAGCACAAGACAGCAAAAACCTACAGGGATACCAGCCTGAGTTTAAAAAGTAATTTCCTTTTATGCCACGACACTGTAAAGTAATTGTGCCCAGAATGACTGTTTTTACTGCCTAAATACATTTTTAGTACTTGAGCATCCAGGTGGATTCAATTGTGCTTGCAATTTTTCAGGCATTAAAGAGGGAGACTAAATTACAGAGGCAGAGGAGAGAGCAATACTGCACTCCTGTGAGACAGCCTGATACATGGACTAGAGCATAACACTAGTGCTCAGGAGCCTCAAAGTCTAGTCCTATTCTGACCACTGACTGACCGGTGTTTTAAAGCTAGGCATGGAAAATGAGTGCAAGTGTTCTCTGGGTCTTCTGCAAAACTAACAGTGGTGGAAATCTTCAACCAGTGTAAACTGTCAAGTAACAGAAGTCACCGACTCCAACAGAAGCACCATTACAAGCCAAACGTGGTCAGCTTTTAAGAATGTCTTTCTTGACCATCTTTTCCAAAAGCAACACGTGACATGACATGAATATAAGCAACGCTCGAACTGTTATAAAATACATTAAACCCAGGAAATTATTTAAATCAAAAAATGTCATTCTGATAAGTTAAGCATACTCAGAACTTATGTCAATAACTGCTTACAGAACCACAGCCTTAACTGATATTCAAATGCCTGTTCACAGAAGTTTCCATGAAGAAATAATATACAAGGCACACTAAACACTGTCAGGCCAAACACATTCTACCGTTTATTACACATATTACATTCTTAAATAAAAATGCGTCACATAACATTTTTGCATAGATATCTTACAATATACCAATTTAAAAAAGAATTATGAAACAGACCAGTAACAAAAATAAATTTTTTCTTCATTAATAATTTTGTAACATTAACATACCACCATCATATAATACAAATAATATTTTTAAATCTTAAGACTTTTTGTACAGCAAAAAAACTGACAAAGTAATATATTTATATATATATATATATAAAAAGCTTAAAAAAAATAAAATGTCAAAAAAAGGCAGAACTGAGGGCTACAAGATTGGGTACTTCTGTGATATATTAGAAATACCAGAGTAGGCCTGAGAGAACGTGACCGAGGGCATCTCCAAAATGCACTTGTCAGACACATCTGGTAAAAGAAAAATCATAGTGCAAAATGAAAGTCCTTCAAGCAATGTTGGTTTCTTTTTTTTTTTTTTTTTTTTTTTTTTAAAT
>NDXB01001458.1:89920-103337 GCA_002631895.1 Agapornis roseicollis
TTTGTTGTTTTAAATAGGGAGCATTCATACTTTTTTGTGTTGTTGCTAAACAAAAAGAAATCAATCCCCCAAACAATAATATAACATGTGGTAAGTACAGAGCAAGAAAGGTTCCAAAGGACATGAAAGAAAACAGGCCACTTGGCAAAGCAAGGAAAGAAAATCTCAGCCTGCATTATTATTTTTCAACTAGATGAGTAGCCATGCTAAACTAAGGCCTTGTTTCTAAGAGAAAAGCTGCACTGTGGTTTAGGTACTTAAATTGGTGCAAGAACCTTCCTGTAGAGGTATCTTAATGAGTTGAAGGATTTCTTACACTTCAGCTTAACTGCATAGGATGCCAATGCAAAGTCAATCCAGGCAATCAAGTAATAAGTGCAGCTACAAAGTGATTTTAACTTGACTGGTAATTTAACTTAGGGCAACTTCCCTGGTAGAGACATGGCCTTGGTAACAAAGTAGTGTTTAAACCAGTGTTTTGATCTACTTCCAGAATCTGACAGGCCTGGGGTTTAAAATAGAGCAACGGGTAAAATGTATGTGGCAAAATATCAGGATCAGCCCTTCGGCCATCAGGCCTTCCAGGAACTGTGTGTTAGCTTTTCATTTCCCCGAGAGCCTAACAGAAAAGGTTAAACTTGTTACCTTTCTGTCCATTCTATTTCACATTTAGTGTGTACATGCTAAGCACTCATCCGCCTCCCTTTCCCCCTCCCCTCCCAACCCCAAATTTGCAGCCTCTTCATTTGCAGTACACAGCACATGTATCTCCCAGCACTGTTGAAAACATTTCCTAGAGAAGCTGACATGAATCCTAAAATGCAGTGGCAACAGTAAGTGCCCTCCCAAATCAAAGCAATAGGCACGGTTGGCTACTACAAACTGTAAGTCAGTAGCTCAGTTTCCTCTTCTGTGTAGGTATATATAGTACACTGTTGTACATCCACACCCACACAGAGACAGGGTGGAGAACCTGTTTTCTGGCAGTATACAGAAGTTAGGATCAAAGCACTTAAAAAAAATCATCAAAGCTTTCATTTTGAAAATAGCAAAGAGTTCCAACTTCAATTATTACACCAAAAATGCCATAAACAAGCATTAAGGAAAACTATAAAACCCTGTTTGAAAAACGACGCCTGCGTTTGAAAGTTTTCAGGTAGGGAAACCCATTCTTGAGGTGATAAAGGCAGCCTACCTCCCATCTCCACATTTTTATGTATATAATTCATATATATAATTATATCATTATATATATAACTTATATAGACGAGTATGTTTTGGACTTTCTCCTCTAAGGGAGGAGGAAAGTCTCAGCTTTACAAGACAGATCTTAGTACCTGGTGGGCCAGATCCTACAGATCTTACAGTGCTAATTCTTGCCACTGAAGCCAATGTAGAGCTGAGGAGGAGAAAGACTGCAGTAGTCATCCCTAAACTACTAATGAAAAGAGACACAAAAGTGACAAAAGGAAGAACATCCAAGCTTGGTCTGGAAATCATTCAAGAAGGCGTAGATTTAATCCTAGCAAGAGACAGGCAAGCCTTGTCAATGAGTACTTGAAGTATCTTGTGAGGAAATAACTAAAACTTTTCAAGAGAGAGTTAAACAGAGCTATTATCACACATTTTTTATTCTTTGTATGTGGGGGATCTTTGCAAGTGCAATTCTATCTGAAACCAGCAAAAAGTACTTTCAAGGAGTGTTGGGTTAGAGGCGTCACCCAAGATATGAAAGCTTAAAAACAGTCTTACTGGATGGAATGATAGGATGTGCCAAGTCCTGAATGAAATAAAGAATAAAAGCCCTTGATCCACTGGGTGCTGGCCTAGTAACATTAAATTATTTACAAAATCTTCCTTTTTTTTTTTTTTTAATTTAAAGATTTTGACATACATTAGGGGAACAGGCAGAGAAAAGGAAACACTTAAGTTGGATTTTCATCAGTTTTGTCAAAAGCACCAATTATGACCTCTTTCATACGCAGATAAATACACTATGTGTGTTAGAGACAGCTAAGAAGCCCAAGTTGTCTAGGGCCAGGTAAAAACAAGGGAAAAGCCTGATCCTGTAGGTATCAGGAAGGTCACAGCTCAGATACACTCCATCACGGTAACTATCATATGGATCAACTCCACTTTAGCCATACACCCTGGTAAGTAATTATCTTTTTACTCCTAAAGTTAAAACAGTTCCAGAAGCAAGGACCTGGGGGCTCCTCTTGGGTTCAGGTTCTTCTTCCCCATCTGTTTGGTCAGTTCTTTCCACATATTAAGTGAAAATGTGCTAGCCTAAAAAAAAAAACAACACACCAGTAAACCCAATTCCAAAAGGTCTGAGGAAAATAAGAATTAATAATAATAATAAAAATTTTAAAAAAAAAAAGTTAACCTTTGTAGAAATATATTGGCTTAGATTTCAGGCCCTGGAAACCATCTTTGAGACATCACATGGGTTTCTATGCTAGCAGTCTTGTTTCCATTCTATCTGGTTGGTCCCTGCAGCTGTGACACATCTCATGGTACAATATTGCTTCAAACTGGTTTGATAAGGGTTTTGGGTTTTCTTTAAAGATTTCCTCCTCTCTAAGTCTTCCTCATGAAGAAGCCTTATAAAGTTTAATGAGGATGAGAGTTTGTGAGAAACCCTAAAGATCTGTCCTACAGTCTGATCCACCAGCACAAGACTGGGAAAAACTAGAACCAGTACACATTCAATCACTGAGAACTCTGAAATGAATCATAGAAACACAGAAAAATTAATGTTGGAAGGTACCTCTGGAGGTCACCTCATTTAACCCTCTGTATAAAAACAGTTTAGTTAGATCAGACTGCTCATTGTCCAAAACACTGAAAAAATCTAGGATTTCAGTTCATCCTTTCTCTTCCTCTTTTGCCAACTTATCCAGCTAATGCAATTTTCTAGACTGAGTCCTGGCTACTGTTCTGGAAAAGAACAACTCTGGGATAATGAAAAATACTCCAGACTCTGGAATGCCCTTTTCTGTTAGACTAACCTTTATAAAATACATGTCATAGTTTAGATTGCTCTTTATCTCCTAAGAGGAAAAAGAAACAGAACAAAGATGCACTGAAGTGGTGTTCTGGTCTAAAAAGTGACTAAAATGCAGCATCATTTGTCTTTGTATTTGATATAGTATGAGTGAAACAGTATTTTTTGTTTTTAATTTAAGGTAAACCATCAATGATTATATTGAAAAAACAGAATTTTGCTTGCCAAGCCTCAAGCTGGCAGCACAGAAAGTGTATTTCTACAAGCATATTTTTATATGCAGATTCAGCAAATCTGATTAGAAAAATCATCATACTGGTGCTTCCTAACCGAAGTTTTTCATAAGTTCATTTAAAAATAGAATCTTATCAGAGAGTATAACTTGTCTCAATTAGATAATCGAAGAATCCAAAATAAATTAGATCAACATTGGAACACATGAAGCACATCTTGATCTGGAATATTCTGTCTGGTTTTGGTCTCCCCATTACAAGAAAATTACTGACATATTGGAGAAAGTCGAGCAGACAGCCATCATGGAGATCATGTTCTGGAACACATGATGGATAAAGAGAGGCTGAAAGACATGGCTCAACCTTAGGAAAAGAAAGGTGAGGGGTAGATCTTATTGCTGTCTACAGGTACCTAACAGAGGGTGCAGAGAAGCAGCCAGACTCTTCTCGAAGGTGCACAGTGGACGAGGCAATGAAAACAAGTTGGAACATGAAAAATTCCTACCTGAAACATGGATTTTAGATTTTCTTTTTTTTTAACTTTACCATGAAGGTAATCAAATATTGGACGAGCTTGTACAAAAAGGTTGTAGAATGTCCATCCTTAGGAATATTTAAAACTCAGCTGGATATGGCCCTGAGCAACCAGCTCTAGCTGGAGGTTGGCCAAAACAGTTTCTGGAGGCCCCTTCCCACCTGCATGATTCTATCATTGACTGCTCTGCTCCAAAATACTATTTATCTGCTCACAAAAACTCACATTTGCTTTAGTTGCTTCCTCTATGTACACTATTTTCAGAGACTTTTGTCTCAATTTGTTCTCACCCTGAAGTTCCACGGCCTTGGAAATCACAATCTGACTTTCTTATAATGGCTTCTCTTTTGCAAATAGGCATAAATGTAGCATGAAGGAAACAAGGTAAAGCTTCTCCTTCCTACAGCTGGATAATTCAGTCCTCAACTGTCACCAAATCATCTGTTTCTGGGTTTGCTTCCAAAAAGCCTTACAGAGAGGATAAGTCTTTCCTCATTAGTCTGTTTCTACTCATAGTTTACGAAGAGAGCACAACTTCAGCAAGGAGACACAGGCCCAAAAAGAATCTAGCTATAACAGATGACACAAGTTTGAAGTGCACATCTCAAAATAGCTGTGAAGAAACAAATCTTGTCATTGTAAAAAATGAATCCTGGGATGCTGAATCCTAATTATGCCTTCCAAAATGGAGACTCTTTCTACAAAATACCAGGTATAGTTCAAAACCTTACTAATGACTAAGACACTTGCACCCAAAACCTGAAGTCTAGAGGCTGGCTGATTACACCATGTATACAAATGAAAAACACCTCCCTTTACAAGCAGAAGAGATGTTCCTAAAGCTCAAAATTTGGCATCAGATTTCAAGACCTTCTACAGAGAGAGCCTGAAAAATCTGAAATGTGGGTAAGTCTCTTATTCCCCTTTTAGCTATGCTTTTAGGCTATTTGGATCCATGATTTAGATGTAGGTCTGCCTCTAGAACAAAATAATCAGACATTTCAGCATGTGTTTTTCCATGGGGCCCTTGTTCTGCCATATTTAAATAAGATGTGAACAAGACCATAAATGACAACTGGAAGTAAATAAAGAGTCTTGCTTGATTTTTTTAAACAGAGCCTGGTACTTAAACTGTCACTTAATAATTAAGGTTTGTAGATTACTGACAGTGTGTCTAAAGGCAGGTGTGTTCAGAGGTCAAAGGAGGATATTTATACAGGTTGACAGCCAATGATTATCATAGTGGTGGGTTTGAGAGCACACACTTTAGGACACTACAGTAATGAAATTGTAGGATTCTCTTATCCTTTTTTTAATCTAATACACGGACTGGATGCTCTACAGTTTCACACAGCTGAGGTTTCAGTTCCCATTAGACATCTGGCAGGATGCTCTATATATTCCAACACAAATTGGATTGTAGGGCCCTCAGTCCCAGTGGAACAGCTGGGTGGAATGGCCATTAAAAAGTATGCAGATACAGAGAAATACGAGATTGTCAGCAAGCAGTGCTCTGCAATTTTTAAATGTATACATATATATATAAGCATATATATATACACATATAGAGTATAGTTAGTTTAAAATCTTTGGAATAAACTCAATTTTTGTTCTCTCTTTCTCTCTGTCTTCCTTTCTTTTCTATCTTTCACACTCTCTCTCTCTCTCTCATGCTCTTATCATGAATGTTACATCATTGTCCCCAAAAGATGGTTAGATTTTGGTCCATATTTCTTGCCATATGGGCCAGACATCGTATTTCCCCCTGTCCCCAAAGTGTTCAATTGACAGCACAGTGTTTTGTGAAAACTGTGAAGAAGACCAGCATCTTTCGAGTCAATTCAATCTCACTGGAACCGAAGGTTGCAAAGCGTGAGATTGCACTGTGAGGGTGGTAAGACACTGGAACAGGTTGCCCCTAGAAGTTGTGGATGCCCCATCCCTGGAAGTGTTCAAGGCCAGGTCAGGTGGGGCTTTGGTCTTGTGGAGGTGTCCCTGCCCACGGCAGGATGGTTGGAAGTAGATGATCTTCCAACCCAACCCATTCTATGATTCTATGAAAACACTGAGAATTCAAGTGCCAAGGATCCTGGTGACAGCTCTTAAACATCTATCGATTTTCCTGTTTCTTCTTTTTTCCCCCCTAAGAGTACAGTTTTACCTCCCCGAACATAAATTAAGGGAAATATTTAACAGTCAATGCGTCAAAACAGTCAAAGAAGGGCAGTTGGCTAGTACAGCATAAAAGAGCAGCAACCATTTGTGGACCACGCGCCATTTTGTTTCATTTCTAGACACATCTTGTAGGGATGGGTCCCAGAATATACAAAATATACAACCAAATGACCACCTGCCTGCTTGCATAGGCCATTTTTATGGTCCTAAATGCAGTCTTTGGAGTCAGGGCCAGTGCCAAATAGTTTGAAATGCAAGTTACAGTGAGATACATTTTTTGTTTTTCTTTTGCAATGAAGACTTCAATCCTCTCTGAGCCAACAAAATCAAATTAGCAATAGGACTGAAGGGTAAGCATGAGACCTCCACGTCTTGATGGTTCACACAGTAGGCCAAAATGGACCTCTAAGTTAGTAATACTTTAGACCAATCATTTGGAAAGCCTCACTGCTGTGTGTGAAATCCAACCCTTCCTTCACCGTTCACACTATTACACTTTCTCATATAGGAGTGGACTACAGCATCAACTTGATGAATGGAAAAGGAGGACTTTGTTAATTTCTTTAAAAGGCTAATGCTGAATGAAGCCATTGTACTTGGAAGAGGTTCTCGATTTCCCACTCAGTGACTGGAGTAGGGGTTTTGGCTTGGTTTTTTTGTGTGTAAGATGCTCAACAAACATTAGCTTTAAATTAAAACGTCGGCAGGTACTCTTTACACAAACGAAAGTCCAATGTTTTAGATTGGTTAATAGAAGAACAGCAAGAAAAAGCAACATAATTCATTGCTAAGTCACTGTGGGTTGTGGCTAACATGCTCACATGATGTGGAAGGAATCCCGTAGTCATGCCTGTGTGGCCAGTCCCAGACAGGTATCCAGGTGAAGACAAGGAGTTCTGAAGATCACTTGTTTGTGAAGAAAAGAGAAAATATGTTTAAGCTTCCAAATAAGCTTTTGAAGTTTTTTGTTCAACAAAGAAACAAGAGGTCCTAGCTATGGCAATAAGGTGAGGCCTACAGAGACATTAGGTGCTGTTTCTCTGGGGTTTATCCCTTGGCCACTTAGCCATCATGGCAGCAGCTTCCAGAGTCCCTAGTGCATATGTTGTGCAATAGCCAAAACAAAAATGAAAACAAAAACAACCAACAAAAATATAGTCCTCCGTGAAGTCTACATAAACTCAGGCCAAAAAAGAGGATATTTGTGTCACAAGTGTCACTCCACAGTCTACTGCCATTAAGGCCACTGGTATTGACTTAAAAGGATCTCAATAGCTCAGTTCTAGGAAGAAGAACCAAAACCATGACAGGTCAAAGTGTCTGTGAGAAGTCTGACGCATTGAACATTAGGAATTCTGAGACAAAGAACAAATGAACCAAGAGGTTAATTTTGGCTACCAAACTGGGATTTGGTTTTCTAGGTCATTGTTTCCCCCCATCTATTTAAAAAGAAAGTTAGTGCTACAAATATGCAACTTCAAGACGACATATTCTCTTATTGAGTTGCATTGAGAAGCAAGTTAAATAAGCCCCTCCTACTGCCGTCCACCTGCAGGGAAGTCTCCTCTTGTGTTCTTTGATTTCCATTGGCAAAGCCAGGAAGCAAATCCAAGGGACGAAGCACTGTAAGCAATTGTTTCTCCTCATTGACTTCACTTCTATACCATTTCCTCGCCTGCATCTTCACCCATCCAGCTGGGGCAAGGCATGAAGAACTGATGTACGTATTGAAGTATAATCAGGTGCATGACAGTGTGAGCGTGTGGTCTCTGTACAGAGGATTACACGTGATCAAGTTCTCATCTCCCGCAAGGTAGCGCATTGAAACTTGAGTCCCACTTTCATCTCACAACACTGAGCTCAGATGACATCTGTGCCAAGCTGACTGGTATTTAGATGTGTCTTTTCATGTGGAGGGCAAGGTGATCAGATCTGGAAAAACACCTGCAAAATAAAGCAAGTGGGAAATGACATAAATACAGGATTTGGGAAAACAGGGTTCCTGTTCCTTCTTCATTATCTACAGGAGGAAATATACATTCAATTTTAGAGGCACTTTTCAGATTATCCATGGATCACCACCAAGCCCTGTGTGACTAACCTCTGTGACCACAAATGGCCAACTATCCCAGCTCTTTGGTAGCTAAATAGACTACTCTTCTCCTTTCTCTTTTCCTCTCCCTCTCTGCTTTCACCAAGTCAAATATCAAGGAAGAGTGCTCACCTGTAGTACAATCAAACATTTGGTATTAGCGTGAGTGTGCATATAAAACCCAAAGAAATAAACCAAGTCAGTTTTGTTCACAGTTTTCACTCAGCAAGACCAGTTTAAAATAAAAACACCAGCTTTCTCAACTGCCCAGCACCTACAGCAAGCACTGAAGCATGATGCCAGATTTGAAAGCTGAATTCTCATTTCTAACTCCAAACTGAAAGGAAAGCTGGCTCAGAGTTTGGAGGGTGATAATCCGACAGGCTACATACTCCCTCTCTGCTGGGAATCTGGGTGGTAATATGTGGATGTTGATGAATGCTATCTCCTTGAAGGATGTTGAGAGAAGATAAGGTATTATGCCTATTTTGTAAGAGTGAAAATTGAAAGACAGAGAAGGCAAGGAAATTGTAAATCACACAAGAAGTCTGGCAAAATGAAACAAAACAAAACAAAAGCCAGGAGTTCAGCTTTCAACTTCTGTTCTTTATCCACAAAGCTATTTTTCTCCATCTCATATGAAAGTGTAATGTTTTGATACTCTGAACATGTAGGTAGATGCTGATGAGACAGAGCAGTAACCCTAGAGAACTAGTTTTCATTTAGGGCTGGTCTAAACATGCAGTTAATTGAGAATCAGGTAGGGCATGAATCTGAAACAAAGCCTGTATTCTTGATTAACTCCCTCTCTAAAGGCTTACAATTGCCTTCTTCTGAAATTACTTAATCCACTTGGGAAGTGGGTTAAGATACTCAATAAAAACCATACTTGTTCCTGGAGAAGACCAACCCCAGAAAGAGTTAATAAGGAATTATTATTCTAAACCAGCTCTTGTGACAGACATGCTGCAGGGCACTCACAGCAGCAGGAACAGCAGCCCATATCCAGGCACTTCACAGCACCAAGATACTGTCACAGTGATCAGGGGAATATGTTCTCAGGAAGACATGTGCTCTTCTTCCCTGACATTAAATATATACTCTATTTTATCAAGACTGCCAGTAAGCAAGAATACTTTTTCAACTTTTATACCCACTAGAAAGGGACTGAAAGCACCAACTCATGTCACAACCACCATCACAGTGTCATTACAGGTATGTATAGCACCGGCACCAAAGAGCAAACCACAGCGTAAGTGGGGAGTAGTTTTGGCTGCCTACCCCAAAGCCCTAACCTGGAGCCTACCTGTCAGAGCAGCAGGACTCAGACACTCTCAGAAATTAAACTTGTACTCAATACTTCAAGTTGAGCACTAAAAAATGGAAGGTTCACAAGTTCCTTGCAAATCCTCGTTTGCCTTCTTTCCACCCTAAGCCACAAGACACTGGCTTATTTATTGTAATAGCAAAACCATCCATCCTAAGTATCACACAAAACCCCACGTATCTTTGGCTTTTGAGTAAACTGGTTTTGTAGGCTCCCAGGGCACCAAGAAAATCTCCTTCCAGAACTGACTTACCTTGAATGTCTTTTCACTTACTGCCCCATAGATTTAGAGTATAAAAGAGCCACCAATACTGGCCTGAAGAACACCCAGATGGCTTATTGTGAGAATGCGGACGGTTCATATATGGGCACTAAATGTTCTTTCAAAAAAGCAGGTTTTAGTTGAGTATTCCATATTTTTCAAGAAGAAGGAGGTAAAAGAATGAATTTAACTACTCAGTAAAAAAAGCCAGATACCAAAGATAAAAAAGAAGAACACTCAATCTAAAGGCAAACACCCAGAGGATAAACACCCTAAGCAGAGAAATGCTGAGAAAGAGAAGCACTATAATAATGAAGAGATTTTAAATAGTTAGGGGATCTTTTCTGTCCTGCTGGCAGTACTGCCCTGATGGGCAATCTATCTGCATCTACACGCAGAAATGACTGATCAAGAGGTACATTTTTAAGACAAAGAAACCTCACAAGAAGGCAATTTTTGTCATAAAAGCCAGATATTCATCTTCAGCGGATGAGCATCGTTCTGCTCAAGTCAGCTGTTCTCTACTGATCTGTAGTGGTTTACAAGGGGGTTAATACCTTCAGAGTGGTGAGAATTAAAAAGAAAGCCTTCAAAATAGGATGGAGGCCGCATTCCTGCAAGCTCCTGCATGAAGCACAGCAAGACAGATGTGAATCTGACAATGGACACTTGGCTTTCAACACAGCAGGCTCAGCACAGCTAGGATTTTCTAGCCCTAGGATGCCAAAATACACCCTTGGACCAACATCCCTCTCCTTAGATCTAAACTGAGAAAGCAGCATGCTCTGGCTACAAGGGCTGGCAAAACAAAACAAGAGCTTGAGCGGCTGCCAAAAAGACATGCACCAGCTGGCACTTCAGTCTAGGACTAGTCGTAAGACCACCACCCAAGCATGGCTTTTCCTCCCCGATTGTCTCTGTCATAGATGCAACTCAGGAAAAAAGAATGCTGAGTCACAGCACAGCAAGACTGTTCCATTAGCATCTAGTGTATTTTTCTGCCCTGGAATATGTTTATAGCTAATAAAATAGTTCCATATTTGCTAGTTTATAACTAATAAAATGGTACAATACTAATTCTTCACATTCTCCTGCTGATTCATTTGGTTAGTTCTATCTCTTGGTAAGGCTGGTGGATGTGGGTATTTATTTTCAGTAGTAAACCAGTCCCTAAATCACACTAACAAAAAAAGCTACTCATAAATTGACATATTTTCTTAACTTCTGGGACCAGAGGCAGCAGTGGAAGAGGCTCCATAAGATAAGCTGTCAAGGGAAACTCCTTTCTTCACAAACTAGGCAACACCAGCTTGATGGTCTCCAGCCCTGACCATGAGACAGACGAACCTGCTGCACACCTCTGGCTCTACACTTCTTCCAATTCCAGACCATGGTACATGGGCCCATCAGAGTCTTCACTGACATCCCCCTCCCAGTCCAGCTCCTCCAGCAAGGACAGTTTATACTTGAGTAAGATACCCTAATTCTGAAAGTCATACAGTGATGCATGATACGTAAATTCCCTACTCCTAAACACTATTCCTTCCTTTCTCTTCTTGCTTTATCTCCTTAGCAACACAGCACTGCTTGGCACTGAAGCCTCTGCAGGAGAAAGAGGGAAGGTAACTACACTGAGAAGTAAACATATTGCTCAGCCATCTCTCTTACCAGCTGTGGATTCTCCACTGTGGGATGTGTGTATTCCAGCTAAGTGTGTCAAAAAGGAAACCATGTGCACATGTATACCTACACATACACAGCAATATAAACCCCAATAGTCTGGCACTAGGATCCTATCTCCTAAACACATATTTATGTAGAACAAGCAATTGCCACTACCCTGTCATGCTCTTCCCCTTTGAGCACTGAGCACTTGCACCGTGTGAGGAACATAAGCCTAGCTTTTGTTTCTGAAGAGCAAAATTCCTGGGGAATGCTAATAACCAGCACACCCATGGTGACTGGAAGGCATATGGACTTGTACATTGCTTTCTGCACCACTTTAACTGATTCTCTTTTTTCCCCTGCTGTCCAAACCACACACCGTTTGCAGTACATGTGGTGCTACTCAAACCAGGGGTAGTTTACTAACAATGCGATCTGAGGGTTGCATGATGTTGGAGCAGCAGGAGAAGAGAATCACATCTTATCTCTTTTGTTTTAGAACTGACTGGTACACAGAGGACATTAATACCCTTTCAATGTCAACCAGAAGGTTAGAGACACAAACACATCTGAAAACTGCTTGGGAAAGGAAGTGCAGCCAGACTGTGTCCACAATGTTCCCCTTCTTTGCTTTCATGCTCTGATTGCCAAGGTATGGCCTTCACCTCTGAACAACAGGCATACGTTTTGTGCTATGTCAGTGTTGTTAAAAGAGCTCCAAAGGGCTTCCTAATGTTTAGCAAGTCAGATGTCTGAGAGAGTGACCACTCCTGTCAATAATGGTGTGTGCAATAAAAGGTGGCAGTTCAAATACAGAGAAACTGTTCTACAGCTGGGAACCCCAGCTCAAAAAGGAGCATCTTTAATTTTAAGTCTGCTTAAATAACCAAGGACAGGCTTAGGCACATGTTTCAGTGCTTGCTTGAGGCAGAACCAGACATAGGAGGTAGCAGAGAGATCTGTGAATGAGAAAAGAAGGGAAAATAGTGGTATGGCAGAACAGGCCCAAAGAACAGGCACTGTCACATGCCTGCACCAACTGACTGGGAGAGTAAAGACAAATCTGTCTCCTGCCACCACACGCAGATGGTATGGGCACAGAGTTGAACAGTGCACAATCCCCAGCACTCTAAACATACTAATAAATATTTTCCACCATCTACAGATGCAGCTGAAGAGCAGAAAACACATTACATGACTTCAAGAATGTATCTCTTGACTGCAGTGACTGAGCTGGCTGCCAAAGCAAAATCCTACCTACGCAGCGATAATGTGTAAAGAAGGAGTATAGATACTTAACAAAGGTTTGAAAGAGACTGAGTACTTGTAATCACTGAATGGGTTTCTTTAGATTCCTGCCAAAAATATCGTCTGCCCTGACACAGAAACCCTGCGGTTTTGTGTGCATGTGTGTGTGTGTGTGTTTGTGGATGGTTACTTTGTGCTTCAGAGAGAAAAGAAAAAGGCAATGCCTTATATTTAAAACAGAGAACATAACCATTCTCCTGCACAGAGAGGTGCTTATACAAAAGCAGAACTCCAGAGGTCCCTACTTGATTTATTCCGTCCCTCATTCTGAGCAAACAAAAGATAATCCAGGGATAAAACAAAAGATAATCCAAGAGGAAGCCCTCTGTGGGGGAAGGGGGATGGGAAGACAGGAGACAAGGGCAGAAGAGCACTTAAGGAGATGAAGCTCCTGGAAAGGCAGGATGTGAAAATGATCGAATTTCCTTCCCATAAAAGGATGGGGTCCCTTGTTTATGTCTCACACATCCTCTCTCCATGCATGTTCAGTGCTGGTCTGGTGTACCCAGAGGCTTCCTAGAGCCTTTATTGTATTACAAAATGTTTCCTTATCAGCACAGAGAACCTTAGTCCTGCATTAAAAAGATGGGTAATTTTCTTAAGCCTCTTTAAAAAATATATATAAATAGGATTAGCTGGATAACATGTTCGGATGCAAGCACATTATTTGATTACTCAATACTGGATCCAGGTTTCACCCAGGGCACTGCCAATCTCCAGCTGGGGGGGGGTTTCAAACAGAAATTGGAAGTTATGGATGCTCAGCATTTTCCACACATGAAAACTGGAACAACAGAAATGGCGTGCAGT
>NDXB01001458.1:103474-126113 GCA_002631895.1 Agapornis roseicollis
GGGGGGGCAGGGGGGAGAAGTGCTCATTGTTCGATCCTGTCAGTGCTGTCAAGAGTCATTACAGGGGTAATTGCTTTTGCTCCACCCTAATTTCTTATCCATTTGGATTGGGGATAGGGAGGAAGGTTTTTCTTTTGGTTTTGTTTCTAAATTCCAAGAACACAGCTTTCAAAACCACTCAGCACCGAGCAAGGATGACCGGGTTTTTCAATGAGCTCTTCATTCACTTAAACAGCTGAAGCAGTGAGGTCTGGGAAAAGGAATCTGCAATGAGGGGCAGCAGCCATGGCTCCCACTGGGAGCTGCTGGGTGCTCAGCTCACCAGGCAAAACTTGGCCCTTGTTTTTAAGTGCCCAGAGGGGAACTATTGCATGACAGGCTCTTGAGAAACCCTGTCTCTGGGTACCTGTCAGGCCTTTAAATCTGGGCCCACACAGAGTGAAGGTGCAGAGTATCTATGTATTCCCACATCAGGCAGATGTCAAGCAAGGGTGAGATTTAAAACTGTAAGGAAAGATTCACTAATGAGTAGGAATATGCAGAGATCACTGATTCTACACAAAACAACCCCATGAAATGGAATTGTAAGATGCACCTAAATCACTCCTGTGCTTTTGAAAACGATGCCCTTTCCTGCCTTCTACTGACCCTGTCCTGCTAAACATGGGGAAGCATGGAGCTCTGTCCTCAGTAGTAAAAAGAACACAACAAACATACAGAAATTAAGTGATTTCTTCCAAGATTAGGGTACTTGTGGCACAACAGCCACACACACTTCCCATCTCCCCTGTTGTACACCCATGTGTTTGTCAGGCCCACTCTGACAAACTGCAGGCAACCAGTAATGGTACTTGGGGTAGTCCTTGAAGCAAATAGAAGGAGCTCTGCCTTTGTGAGGGCACCAGGCCCATAGGACCAGGAAATGGCAAACTGTGGAGATGCTTTGTTTAGAGGTCCACCGCTGAAGTGGTCCAGGGCTTTCTGGAAGTCTTCTCTACTTTAAGAGAAACCAGCAGGCTTCAGTCAGACTTACACCTGGTCCCACATCCTTCTCTGTGCTGTGGTAGGGAAACAGCTTGGGCTATCTAGGAAGTATTCCCCCTCTGCCAGCCGGCCTGGGCACTTAGGCAGAGATGACAGCAGGAGAGTGTAGGGTTCCTCCTTGACTTGGGGATCAAGACAGTGAACAGAAGGCCAGAAGGGGCCCCTCTGCTGGGAG
This sequence comes from Agapornis roseicollis, assembly GCA_002631895.1. Lineage (NCBI taxonomy): Eukaryota > Metazoa > Chordata > Aves > Psittaciformes > Psittacidae > Agapornis > Agapornis roseicollis. The sequence goes on from NDXB01001458.1 coordinate 104,694, forward strand.
TCAGGTCTCTTGTCTCAGGGAGCTGGTGGCTCTGTGCCTTGAACATCAGGAATGTTAGGAGGCTGCATTACCTGTCACAATGGTTGCATTTAAAGGGCTTTGCACCCGTGTGCTTTCTGTAATGCCTCGTGAGCTCGTCGCTCCGTGCAAAACGCCACTCGCACCCTTCCCACGAGCACTTGTAAGGCTTCTCACCTGCAGAGGGGAGGAGAGAACAGTCAGTGTGGCAGCAGGATTACTGAGCACTCAACTTGCAAGCCCTGTGTCTTCCCACCTTCTCTGTCCTGCTCAGGCAGCTAAGCCTGTCACACAACTCGTGGCCAATGTGGGATGGAAACAACTTAGGACTTGCGATGCTTTATACTGAAGATGGATCCAGCCCAAATTTTACTACTGCTAAAATTACTGTGCAACCTTAGCTACCTTTTCTAACAAAACCAGTCATTTACTCTTCAAAAAAGAATGTCCCCAAATGCCCGTGCTGCTGTGTGGCTTGAGCCTGATTTTCAACCAGCATTTCAGCTCACTTTACCTTTGTCAACGAATTACTGTGGTACCTGTGAGCGGCTGCACTGACACCTGAAGACAGCGCAGGTGTGCACCACTCCAGTGACCATAAACAAGGCACATCACATGCTTTATCCCAGGTGCCATTCACCCTTTGCATGGCCAGGCTAACATCTGTTGCCCTCAAGCTTTCATGCCCACTGCCCCATGGGACTGCACCTTGTTTGGTTGCTTCTGACAACAGAAACTGTTCCTTGGTTCAAGAAATTACATGTCAGGACAGTGAGTGCGAGAGGAGAAATGTTTTCTTCTTTAATCAGCTGGTCCTTCAGGCTCTGCACACTACACCTTCTTCTATCCCAAAATATTAACCATACCACTGAAAGCAGTGAAACAGAGCAGTGATAAGACAGGAGAGATTCTGGTCTGCTGTGTAAGTATCTACATATCTTCTAATGATAACCAGTCTCTGTGGGTCAAAGTCTGCCACAGCATAGCATTCGTGGAGTCATTAGCACCTCCTAATTTCCACCTTCTGAATTCCAAGGTTTCATGCCCCCTTTTCTTATTTGGTGCACATGTATTCATGTGCATGCAAATTTATCATCTCCCCTCAGAACAAATGCTCCTGTGCATCTCCTCCTCTATAAACTCCATGTCACTATTCCCCACGCAGTCAGCACCGTATGGGTGCAACAGAAGAGGAGCGAGTTGAGATAAAATGCAGACAAGACATCACTTTCACACCAAGCTTCTGAGCTAGGAATTATGAACAGAGAAGAGCTTATTACTTATTTATTTGTTCCTAAAATTGCTGAGGAGATGATCTTAAAAAATCCACCACTGGCCAAACTGAAGTCACCATCTGTATGACCTCTCTCTGCCAGTCACATGAAATAATCACTTGGCTCCAGCAGACAAATTTCTCAGTGCAGAGACGCAGATTTCTACATTCAGCAAGTAAAGGAGTGAGATCTGATTAGGGGAGATTTATGTATTTCAAGGTGACAAATTGGAGAGGCCAAAAGAGCAAGAAAAGTGAAAAGGGCAAGAGAATGGCATGAAAATACATTTTTAAGCAGCTGTTCTCTGGTGAGTGACTTCCTGCAGACTTCTTATTGCAAAGCAGCTCTGCTGCACAGTGGCCACGCACCCCAGAGGGAACAGCAGAGTGGACTGAGGCGTTAACTGGTGCTGAGCCATTTTACTGCCCTCTGAGAAGTTTCTCTGGCTCAGTAGCTCAATTAAAGGATTCACTGGGATAAAGCAATGAAGAGGGGGCAGTAGCTGGCAAGACTTCATCAAAATACCTATTTGTCCCTCAGTCCCCGAATGCAGAAAGGACAGCCTGGATGTCTCTTGTGTGCCACTGTCCTTCATGGGAAAATGCCCAACGGGACAATGGACTGTGCCAGCATTGACACCCCCTCCACTTAGACTGTGCCTGCCTGGTCATCTCTGCACACTTGCCTTTTGTTCTTGGTCTTCATTTAACAGGATTTCTTAAGGAAACATAGGGGAAGGGGGATAAGAAACTACTTGTGAGTGTGCCAAGTGCTGGTGTCTTGTTTCTGAGCTTACTCAACTGTAACTCAAACACTCACCAGAGCTGGCCCCAGACATCGGAACTGAAGTTGCAGTGCTCTCCCCTCCAGTCCTTGACATCCTACCTGGCAGGCTGCATCTGCTCTCTCCTTTGGAGAGCAAAGGGATTTCCCCCGTCCGGGCCATGTCTATGACAGCACTCTGGTTTTGTCTGAACAGTTCATGCATTGTTCTTAAAAGCTGCCAGTAAACAAGCCTCAATTCAGCTTCCTTGGTTCTCTGACGCTCTCTAGTGCCTACCTCCGAGCGGAGACAGAAGGCAGACAAACTGCCTTTGCTGCAGAGCAGATGCAGAAGAGGACTGCTCCGCTTAATCTGGTGGTTACAGCCTGGCTGAAGGATACAGCCACCTACAGAGCAGAAGGGTGAAGGCAAGACATCCTGGGCTTTCTATAAAACTATTAGGCTATCAGAACTGAAGTGGAGTTTGGCTTATTAACATTTGCCAAGAGCTTTGAAAATGTGCAGTGTTATATATAGGTTACAAGAGACAGAAATGCCATGTATGGTTACTGGTAAACCCATGGGATGCCACATATCTTTGTTACTTGCTGCAGGGGCTCCTCCCTCAAGTCTTCCTGGTCTGGCCTTGCACAGGCCTGAGCTGAGTTTTGTTTTCAGATACTTTTCCCCTGTAACCCAAGCACCATTCCACAGAATGTCAGACAGTGCCTCTCTGAGCTCCAGGCAGCATGCTGGCACACAGTGCTCTGTGGAGCACAAGATAAATGCAAAGGAGCACAGTGACCTTTAAAGCCATGTCAGACAGCTCCTTGACCCAGAGACCTCAAAGAGGTTAGGTTTCCTGCCTTCCTGCAGCTACTCAAAAACATGAGAGGCAGGAGACCTCCGTATCTCTGCATGTTAAGATCAGGAACAAGCTGCTTCTTTAATAGCTGCTTTCACCTTACCCGAAGATGGAATGAAAGCATATCTTGCTGAGATGCACATATGTAGGAAGCATGGGAATGGAGAAGAGGGGGAGGGTCCTCCTATCTCACTACTGGCAACGGCAGGGAGAAGAAATGGGAAGGATCCTTTCCATGTGCCAGAGTGCTCTTCTGTTGTTGCAGAGGATTAATGAGAATAAAAGGATAGATGGTGAAATCCTCCTCTGCTGAAGGCAATGGCAAAACTCCCACTCACTCCTACAGGGCCAGGATCTCCCCTTTTTAACAAATTAATTATGAGCTTTAAAATCCAATTAAAAACAGGAACATCCCGGAGCTGTGCCACACTGACTTCTTTTCAGGCTCTAATTCCTCAAAATTAATAACTGCACTTGAAACTCGTGCCTGTGAGCCACTCCCAGGAAGGAGGCTCTACTCCTTAACTCACCTATATTCAACACAAGGATCCGTGCAGTGCATAAACAAACCCATAAACCCACGTGTATACACGTACACTCAACAGAGAAACCTACACACATCCAAGAAGAAGCCAATACCCAGATACGCAGCTGTTAAATGCTGAAGTGCTTCAGCTTAGAACATGATTCACACCATGGGGCCAGTTCAGTCTTCACACATGCAGCAGCGCACCTGGGAAGGGCAGGCAGCCAGCAATGGAGACATATGCTCAAGCAGTGAATTATGCAGTTTTCTAAGATGAGTACTAGTCTGAAAACAATGCACCACTTGCTCATGGAAAATGTTCTAGAACCAACCCAGGGCTTTCAGCTTTCTCTAAGCTTCTCCCAGGGAGGGGTAGATCACTACCTAGTGATTTCAAGCTTCCTGACCACATTCCCGTTCCCTTGGGCAGTGCGCATCTGAGAGCAGGGCAGCACAGCGCGGAGGAGCTGCAGAGTGAAGCAGTGGGTACACAGGACCCGACATGCAGACCATGTGCATGTGAAGGGTGTTATTTCTGGCTCGCTGCAGCCTGGTCCTGTGGCCTGTCCATAGGTGCAGCATGCCAGTTGTGTGCTTGCAGAGCACCTCCTGGACAGGCCATCCAAAACCACATTGGTGCTCCAGCCAGGATGAACCAGTGACTGGGAGCAGCTGGAAGCCTTGCCTCAAGAGGGGATGCTTCATCACCAGAAAACACTTACTAGATACAACCTTAGTGGCCTGATGAGGATCCCCAGAAGCAGCTGGCACATGCTGCAAGCACGCAAGCGCTGTGCTGGAACCTACTTTTCCAGAAGGACTTTATAATCAGAAAAGTTAGTGGTACAGGAACGGTATCAACCCTTCAGATATGTTTTATGGCTTTAGTCCATCATGACTGGATCCAAGAGAAGCAGCTTTTCTTCACTGTGGTGACTATGACTACCCTGTGGTACATAGCACATTTAATTCTCTCCCTGAAGCGTGTTTTCATACCCTGAGACTGGGATGGTTGGGGAATAGGCTCTCTGTTGCCCTTCTGCTTATGGCACCCGACACAACCTAGCTCATCTCCTAGAAGTACCTCCAAAGCACACTTCAGTACAGTCTGGCCCTCCATTCTCTTTACTTCATCCAGCCCGGTCCAATCTGGTAACTGAAGAACAAAGACCTTTGCAAATGTGTTGGAAACATGCAATGGTGAAGCTAGAATTTATGAGTCATAACAAAAATCCATCAGACTTTGGCAGCCCTGGAATCAGGTCACTATTTCTTTGGTGACTAAGACAAATGCAGGCCTCTAAATGTTAGGCATCTAGTTACAAAATAAACAAATGATTGGTATAGCTTTCTCTTGAAAGCCAGAAGTTTATAATTTGAAAATATGAAAGAACCAAGCACACAATCCCAGGAACACTACCATGGTAAACACACACCAGGTCCCCAGCAAAACATGACCGATAGAGCTGAGCTGGTTCTGTGATGGAGACACCACACTGGTCCTTGGCACTTCTCCCTCCGTTTTCCAGCCTCTGGCAGTTTTGACGAGTTTCATCTCATGGAACTTCAGGTATCAGAAACAATCATCTGAAGTAACCACCTATGGCTCTTTTTCAAGTTAATGGAGAGGCAAAGGCATGTGCAGAGCGTGACACATCAGACCCCAGTCAGACTGGAATCAGAAGTGAATTTCCTCTTCTGATGGTATAATGGGCTAGGCAAGCAGCTCACTTGCAGGCAGCTGTATCTTTACTTTCCAGGCACAAGCCAGAGAACATTGTGCTTTCTCTTCAACACGCGCTTAGACGGTAAACCTTACACAAGCCCTTGTGATAAATATTCCCTCACAAAACACAGCAGTGGGGATGTTGTCTCTTCTCAAAAACCAGAGATCCCCTGCTCTTGCCACCTACATCCCACAGACACCCTCTAAGTCCAAGGGCTATTTCTTTTGTATAAGGCAGTGTTTTCTACAGACATCTCACACTGGCTATTTCAACAGAGTAGTTAATAGACACCTTAAGTTACAGGACACAGAGGTACATAACCCAGATCAGCTGAGGCCACTATCACAATCACAAAACCACAGCACACAATGAACACTGGGCATTTTATATCTGCATTGTTTATTGCCAAGCCCAAGGGTTAAAACATCACGGGTCCAGTCTCCCAAAGAAATAATGAGATTTTAAAGAAGGAAATGATAATATTTAGAGATCATTTGCCATCTGCTTTGTAGATAACCTAGGGCCATGATTTTAAACTTCCCTTTGCAGCTCCGCAGGCTAGAAACATGTATTACAAAATAGGGAGACAGGAGTTTGTTCTCTATTCCCTGGATTTCAAGAGTAAGGACCTTAAGAAGACGACCCTCCAGATTTTGGAATGTGCACAATAAGATCAAAGAGTTGGCAACACTGTGGGGTGAAATCCTGGCTCCATCAAAGTCACTGGAAAAATGCCCATTAAGGCATTAAGTTTCCAGCCTGTACCTTCTCACAATTAGAAGTAAACAAAGATATTATGCTTATCATAGAATCATACAATAGCTAGGGCTGGAAAGAACCTTAAGATCATCTATTGCCAACCGCCCTGCCATGGGCAGGGACACCTCATACTAAACCATGTCGCCCAAGGCATTATCCATCAGTATCTGTTTCCTAATCCCTCCCCAGCCCACCACCTTAAATACCACACCACAAGCATACACTGATTACAGCACAGTTACTAAAACAAGCAAGTAGTTTTAGCCCTGAGTCCTGCAGTGAACTTCAGAGGAGAATCACAGTCAAAATCCTTGCTGGCATTTCTCCATGCTAAAATGTGGTGCAGCCACAGGACTCCTTTTGTCAATACAACTAATTTAGCCAAAAGAAACTGATGCATGTTTTGAAGGCCATTCAAGTAAGTTATTTGTTGTAGTATGGTTTAAGAGCTCCTTAATATCATGTTCCGCAACTACACAAAACTAGCATGCAAAAGTGTCCTTAAGAAAACAACAGAAACACCCCCTTGAAAATCACCATGTGCTCTAAACCATCCCAAATTATTTACATACAGTTTCAGGTGAAAAAAGCCTCTTATGAAAGAAACACAAAACATTTCCTTCCTTTTTAAAAACTGTGATTTAAAACCTGCTCAAAAGGAAACTAGTTCTAAGAGCCTCGATGTCCAAAAATACGTACTGAAAGACAGCTTTAGCTATGCTTGCTCCAACACTGGTGTTCCTGGAGCATCACACAAACTGCAAATTACAACTGAAGGAGGAATTAAATGCAAGATTTCTCGCCTGGATCTCTCCCATGAGGACGATCTGGGGGCCTGAGCCATGCAAAGGAATGTGTGAAGAATCAAGTAGTGCCACTGGCTTTTTAAGAGAGTGCTTTAATAGCTTTTCTTGCCACCCTTTCTGAGAAATCCGTTTGGGACCTGCTCTTCCTGGTCTCATGAATATGCCGATGCAGCGACAAACCAACAACCCAAGGCCTCCTTCAGAGGCCAATGGTCGTGGGGATGCCGCTGGTGCTCAGACATGCCAGCAGCCGGTGCAGTTCCCAGTGGGAAGCAGCCCCCCAGACCGCCTTGCATAGAAGCGCCAGGCAGGCAGTCGTATTTGCTTTGCAGTTTATTACTGAAGTCTGCCACAGCACAATGGGATGCCTAATGTGGAACATCACATTAGCAATATTTTATATTTATGTAGCACTCTTCATCTCCAAGGGTCCCTGAGAGCTTTACAAGCTACATACATGGCATACCAATGAAGCTGAGCCATAATTCTTCTAATTAGCTGAACATCAGCACACAGCACATGGCACAACACAAAACGTTACTGGTCACTCCTCTCTTCCTACGGCAAGGGCTGTGCGGTATTTAATAGAAGCATGGTGCAGAAGGGCACTCAGTTTTAAGGATTCCTGGGAAAATGAAATCTAACCAGACCAATCTCCTTAACACCAGTGCCTGTCCTCCCTCATGACATACATACACTTTGTCACAGATGAGACACAGAAGAGAAGCAGCCCAAAAGTTACTGCTTGTTAAATGTCCCCATTTTCACACTACATACAGCAAGTTACCATCACATGGCTCAGGAAGCTGCTCTGCTGGTGAGCCTACCGAAAACCTAGTGAGCAGCTGTTGTTTGCTGCAAAACAACATCCCCTCTTTTTAAGATTAATAAGTTCATTTCTTCAGCAAAAAGGAAGAGCAGGCTATTTAATACACACATCCTCCAGAGATCAATGCTAACATCTAAGCGTATGTGCGTGCAACCCATCAACCAGTAAAACTAATTACAAAAATCAATTTCAGATACTTCCCAGATCCTTTCATTCCTCAATATACTCCTAATTGATTTTTGTTGGAGAATGGAAAGCCTAACTATTATTTTATTATTACAAAGGAGTGCAAGGGGGGGCAGTGGTCAGTGCTTAAGTGGCTCACCAATGCTTTCTACCCAAAAAGAGAAAAAAGAAGAAGAAGGAAAAAGAGAAGGCATTTTATTCACAGTTTTGCCACCTGCTGGAAAGATGGAAAAGCCTTTGAAAGGGTGACAAAGCACAAGAGAAAAGCTGGCAGGAGACAGGATGGGGCAGAACAGGAATGTGACAGGATTGTGAAACACACAATATGAGAAGGTTGTACCTATTTTTAGATGGGCAGGGATGATCAAGTGCAAAAAGCAGTACATTTCCAGGAACTATGTACAGCTCCTTTCATCCAAAAAGATCAGCAGTGCCCTTATAGAGAGATAGCTCTGATCATATCTATATTAGTGATCGGGGAAAAGAGGTTAAGAACCAGACCCAATGTCCAATCAGTCCTTTTACAAACTTCTAAGCTCTGGATTAGTCCCTAAGGGCTTTGCTAAAGCTTGTCTATGGAGCCAGCAGCAGCCTTAGGCATGGAGCCATTCAGGAAACGAAAAGAAATGAATTTTTGCAGCATTATGTCTTACGCACACACAAGCACCTACCACACAACCACAAAGCCCACCTGCCTAAAAAAAGAGCAGAGAAAAGCAAAGCATGGAGCAACATTCAAAGAAATGGGAATGTTCCATTTTCTACTCAACTTAAGAGGACACATTTAATGAGTGCCCGCTGCCATAGTGCTGAGCACTGAATGTGGGGTGGAATGCCACCCTCTATCTCCTTGGGTCATCAAGAAGGATAAAGTCTTAGGAATATTGTTCCCTTTTCAAACCCCTTCTCTCTGGAAGATGCTCCCAGCTGTCAGGGAGTGGAGCTGAGGGCCGGCGCCAGCCCGGGTGCACAACCCATACTTGTGCCCCATTAATTGCCAGCACTGGGCCCTGGGGACAGCAGCAGAGCGGCAGGCCCAGGCAGGCAGCCGGAGCAGCACCGGCAGCAGCACTACCCAATTAAGCCTCTGGAATAAGGGAGTGAAGGGGACAGGAAAATTGAAAAGGAGAAAAGGAAGAAAGCGAAGAGGAAAAAAAAAGGATGGAGTTGCTTGGCAACGGGAGGGCAGAAGCAGCTGTGCAGCAGGTCGGGCTGGTACCCAGGCGGCGGGCTGGCCCATTAGCACCCTGCATCTCATGCATTTCGTGCCGGGGTCTCCTAGTAACAGCCTGTGCACGCCGGGCTGTTGCGCGCTTCCCCTCCTCTCCTCCTGTTTCTCCGCACCATGCGAGGCATTGCTGTTTGCCCTAATTACACATTCTCTGCCGCTTCAAGCTGCCATTACTTCAGTCCCCAGAGGAGCAGGAAGAACTTTAAAAAAACCCTCCTCTAATAAGGGCTTTTAGTTTCAAACTCAGTGGAGCTCTGAGAGCTCCAGGATGCAAGGCAAGGGAGCGGCGGCAGAAGGAACAGATGAAAAAGGTAAAAAAGATCGGCAGTTCACTGGGTCAGATTTTTCCAGAACCCTGAGATGTATTTTTCCCTTTGTTTGTTGTATGTTATCCCAGAGGGTAGACAATGAATACAGCCCTTCATGGGACACAGGGTGTATTTACATAATCTGGAGCAGTGTATCGAACATGTGCATGTTGGAAACCAAGAGCTTCTGAGAAATTCCAGGCAAAATATGAAGGCAAATATTCCAGTCAAAATACAAGACACATCTATTGGGAACTAGGAACAATAAAAATAAAAAAAAAAAGAGGAATAGACACCCCCTTCTCCAAATGCTAATGTTTTAAATAGTTTTGCTCCATATTTTTGCTAATGAATGTCGGGTTTTGCTTATTCAAGCTACAACAGTGCTGATGTTTTTCACCATTTATCTGTCACTTTATTGTCTCCCTTTTGCCACTGAAAACTCAGAAAAAGATGACCAAAAAATATGACGCAGACTGGCAAAGACAGCACAGGAATAAAACACAAAGAACATATATATGTATGGAAAAAGAAAGAAAAAAAGGGAAAAAAACTGTTTCCCAGTTTTGTCAACAAAAGAAAGAAAAATGAAGATTGAGGATGCTTTCATTCATTCAGATACTGGATTTGATTTGGGGGTGAAGGTGGAAGGGAAATCATGTGCTTGGGTTTAAAAACTACACTGGCAGGTTCTCCCAGTGAAGGCTGCCCTTGTGTGAGGGCAGGGCTGCCTACATGATGGCAGGCATGTGATGTTTCTGAGGGAGATCCCTCATGCTTTCTCCTGTCCTGGGTTGGAGGTGGCAGGTTGTGCTCTGCGGTGCAGGAGCTCCTTGCATCTTCACCCTCAGTGAAGGAGTCTTGTCAACACTGCTGGACAAACCTTGGTGAATCAAGCAGCCTGGTCTCAGGATCACAAGGCAGTGAGTCAAGATGATTAATTTTACTGGCTAGGAAGTTTCCTCACCTGGATTTTGGAAAAGGCACAACTGATGACCTATCCTTTGCTCTAAGGGAGGTGCAAGCACCCAGTTGGAAACAACCCAGGTCATTCATGCTGCTACACGAATGTAACTAAAGGAGGACACAAATGTAGTATGACATTCCATTGCTGGGTGACACTGCATGAAACACATTACCTAATTGTTGTGGTTTAACCTCAGGGAGCAACTAAGTACCACTCAGCCCAGGTCACTTCCCCAGTCCCAGTGGGATGGGGAGGAAAATCGGGAAAAGGTAAAATCCACAGGTTGAGATAAGAACAGTTTAATAACTGAAGTAAAATATAACAGCAACAATAATAATAGTAATTGAAAGGGGAGAGAGAAAGAAATAAAACCCAAGAAAATCAACTGATGCACAGTGCAACTGCTCACCAGCCACTGACTGATGCCCAGTCAGTCCCTGAGCAGCCATCGGTGCCTCCTGGCCAGCTCCCCGTTTATATAGTGGGTGTGGCATTCTGTGGTATGGAATATCCCTTTGCCTAGTTCAGGTCAGCTGTCCTGGCTCTGCTCCCTGCCAGCTTCTTGAGCTCCTCCTCAGTGGCAGATCATGAGAGACTGTAACGTCCTTGATCAGGGTAAGCACTACTAAAACATCGGTGTGTTATCAGCGTTGCTCTCAGACTAAAGCCAAAACCCAACACTGTACCAGCTATTAAGAAGAAAATTAACTCTATCCCAGCTGAAACCAGGACACTAACACACATTCAAAGCCAAACAAAGCCCAGGAAAAATAATTACCTTTGGGATTCTGTGGCTTTTACAAAGAATTAATGATAAAATTTTATGACACGTATGACACTCATATGAAAGTCAATTTACAACAAATCAGAGCTTAGTCCATTCAAATTAATTTTTACCCAGATATTCATACATAGAAGTGTTCTACTTAAGGACTATTTTCCACTACATAGGCCAAGTTTTTAGTTAAGCTTCTTACCCTGAGGACAGCTCTTTTCTCCCTGCCCCTCCCCAGCACACATGCCACATTCTCCTAAAATCCAAGTATTTTTCCTCCAACTTCTAAAATAACAAACAGTAACCACACTGGAAAAAGACCAAATGTGGAAAATTTCACTCTGAAGAAGGAAAAGCTTTGCAAAGTTAGAGGTGACCAACAAGAAGACATCCAAATGGAAGTTTATGCAAAATTAACCAAAATACAGTTCCTTGCAGTTACATATTGAACAAAGCATACGCAGATGTGCATGCCTGTATTTTTATAACATTCATTTCCAAGAACTAATACAAGCATCTAGTGCACTAATGAACACTTATGGTCATCATAAAAAACTAGAATGACATTGCAAAATTGTCCAACTAATCTATTAAGTTCTCTCTATCGGTGGCACAAGTCCAGATGCACAGGAGGAAGGAATAAATCCCCGCTAAGCCTCTGAATGCGCATTGCCCACACAGTGAGGACACCTTCCTGTCAGAACTCAGCTGGGGATCAGCTTTTATCTTGAAACACATGCTTGTCATTATTATCTTACCTAGCATGCCTGTGAGTGGTTTTTTCTGAGCGTTCAGCTTTTGCAGCCCCAGTTTTCAGTCCTGGGTTTTGAAGGCGAGACAACTTCAGGAGCAAATCTGCCCAATCCAACATTTGGGTTCCTATCTGCAAATGGGGACTGCTGGGATTGCAAACTGGCTTTTAACTCTTATTCAACCTTCTTATCGTGTTTAAAGCTGACCAATGGAAACATTTTGGTTCTGCAGTGACGCAAAGGTTTTGGTTACTTGGACAGACCTGTGAATAAAGTAGATCCTACACAGTATTTCGTCCTCCCCTTTCCGAAATGGCTGTACTAGTCTTTCAAATTGCCCTGACCTGGCATCCTTGTCTCTCATTCATTTCAATCTACCGCAGCACATTCCCATTTGCTGCTTGACATGTGGTAACCAACTGGCTTTTAAGAGTAGTGTTAGACACAAGTTTTCTGTCCAGCACAGAGAGGTCCATCCAGGCTGCTGGCTGCTTGTCCAGACGTGACCCAGACTTACATGGACATACCTAACTTCGGAAAAGCCTAACCTGCTTTTGAGATGAGAGGTAGCACACTTGGCTTTTCCTGCCCAGAGAACTTCAGCTCTCCCAGCCTGCTCAGGCCCTTATCCAGTAAGCCCACCTTAGCCTAAAACAGCATCTCTGAGCACACATCTCTGATTCAGGCTTGCTGTGACCTCAGATCAGAAATGCCAGTGCTTTGGACAAATGGGACAAGAAAATGATAGCTTATCATCATTAACTTGCCATTTGTACCCAGTGTGGGGCAGCAGCAACACAAAGGGAAATCAGCAGAAGACGAAGGGCTTTTTCTTCCAGTCTTTCTTTGTGATGCCTACCATTCACGCCCTTGCCACGTGTCTCATGGGGGCTCATGGGTGGATGGATTTAAAGAAAACACTAGATGACAAACTAGAGATGGCTCCTCCATGTCATGTCTCACTGAGGCAATCTGCCATAACACTTAGAGGTGCCTACACGCTCCCTCTTGCTGCTGCTGAACAGACAGCAAACATCACTTTCTAGGTCTCCCTTGTGCCAAAAATCATCTCACATGGTAAATAAACAAACAAACAATACTTGTTTTCAAACCCAAACAAAAACCTGTTCTGTCCTATTGATTTGGCAAATGATGGAGCAGAAACGTGGGACCAAGAATTCAGGTATTGGCAACTAAGCAACGGATGAACGCCACCGGTGTTCTAGATGGCAAGGGCTGCTTTTGGCCAGGCCCATCGTCCTGCTGCCTGGGAGGTTCACAAAACTCCTTCCTCAGCCTAAACTCTCTCTGTAATAATGAAGTGAAGCTCTGACCTTCACAGTGAAATCACAACACTCTATTCCAAACTTGCCAAATGGCTAAAAGGCTTCAAAACCAGAGGCTTTGAAAGAGATCATGATCAGGTTGGGCTTATTTTAATCTGCTTTGATAAACTCTTGTTAGGTTTATACCCTAAGAAACTTCAAAAACATCCATTCGCACATAAAACACATCTTTCCGATTCAGCAATGCGACTGTCTCCCAAAACAAATTCAGCCATGAATGAAGGTTTTCTCACAGCCCCCTCCTCCCTCCCTTCCTTGGCTCTTCCTTCCAATAGCACATTCATCTATTGCTTCAGCTGCTGCTCATGGGACCTTCAGCATCCTCTGTGTCCCCGCATGTCCCTCTGTGTCCCCTTGCTGGGTTGCAGCGCTGCACACAGAGCTGGGGACTTACTACAAAGTGGTGGGTCTCTGTACAACACATAAATGGCTTTCATTTCTCCTGTGCTATACTGCTCTCCCAAATGCTTTTCCTAAGTCATTATTCAGAATCTTGCATCCTGCAGAAGTGGTGCTGTGCTTGGCTATTTGCTTTTTCTTCCTCTTCATTAGCTTTCTGTTCACGAGCGCTACCACACTAACACAATACAGCAATGCAGCTTCTCATTCATGTGGTATCACGGACACAGATACTCTTTAATTTCTCTATTATTCCTTTACTTTGTATTAATCTTCTGTATCTATCACCCAGTCTACTCTGAATTTGCTCTTTTCCAATCATTTCCAAATTCTGGATGTTTCTTTTTCTTTCTCCAGCACTTTGGGAAAGCTCTTCTCTGCTGTTTTAAATCCCATCTCAAAAACCTTCCTGTTCATTAATGCTCTTTCTAATCTCTTGTGTCTCTTCTCTTGTTCTTGCAAATGTAGTAATTTGTTTTCCTGCAGGGTGGATTTGTTTGTTTTAGTTACTCTCACCCAGCACTTTAGATCAAAGAACTATATAATTTAAAATAAGATGTCCTGACAATGTGAAATGAACTCCACTTAGATAAGTGCTATCTTAAGATCGCATGTAGGCCCATAGCATCTATTTACATGGGTATTTCCCAATTGTTTAGACTTTAGAAACCTAAATATAGATGTGAGGTGTCCAACTGCTGCTTCTCAGACTTGAGGTTGTAGCAGAACCCACTGTGAGGTCTACAAGAACGGATTTAACATGGTTTTACATGGATAAAGAAAAAAAAAAAACAAAACCTTCTGATACTCATAATGCAAACCCCAGCAGAACCCCTAAAGGTCATTTTTCACCACTACCCCGAATCTTAAGGATTTCCTGGTCAGTTTATACCTGATGCTTTATCTCTGGCCTGAAAGCACCACACCATGTCATACCCTCTGTACATTACTGCAAGGAAGGCTGATACGGTTTTGTCAGGAGATCAACATCTCCTCCAGAGATCTTTGATCTGGGAGCACAGCCACATCTCATGACTAATCTTCCCACAGGTCACAGGCCACAGCACCCTTAGTTCAGACACTGGCCAGCAATATCCTGTTTTCTAATTTAGGAAGTACTGATGACTATACATGGGTTTGGGCTCATTCGAATTCCTTTCCTCTCCACTCCCCATTACATTAGCAATTCATCTCCATGCATGTGTGAAGGCTGGACCAAAATTTGTCTCTCAAAAGAGACAAATGTCATTGTTTGAGCTGATGTCTGCTCCATGAATAATGGTGAGAGAATGTGCTAGGGTTGGATTACCATGCCAGTCCTGGTTGCTCCTTCTTCAGATGTTTTTACCTCTCCCTCACAATCTCAGTATGGTCTTTCCAAATCTACAGCTCACCTTTTCCTCCTGCTTACAGGCCCTGTCACTGTTGTCCCCTAAGGGGCTTCTTTGTGGCTCTCTGACAGTCTGTCCCACCACTGCTCTCAGCTCCTTTACAAGTCCTTTGCTTTAGATGCCCCAGCTTACTTTGAATTCAGTCAAATATTTTCATTTCCCTTTCCATCCAGACACTGTTTTTCCCTTTCCCTTCCAGATTAAATTCTCTTGCACACAGATGGCTGTTTTTTCCCTCTCCAAAGGTCATCCAGAAGGTGGTTTCATAACCAGTTCAATCCTTGGTGGGCCTTACAGTGCTATCTTGATCCTCCTACAGAAGAGATGTGGAAGAGTAATGTGAGGGATGCACCAAGTGCAATGTGGGGACTGACTGCCTCTGGGCTCCCAGTGAAGTAAGGCCCTAAGAGATTGTCTCTGATCTAGCAAGCTGCTATCAGTCTGTACTGCCTCCAGCCCAGCCTGGCTCATCACGCAGCAGTGAGGAACACCAGCCAGCGTCTGTCTGGTCAGCCTTACATATGAGCGAAAGGAATGCAACCTCCTTCCGCCGCCTTCTGTCCCCCTGCTACCCAGCCCATGGTTTTCTTGTTTTCATGCACTGCAGTAAATCTCTTTGATCCAGCAAGTGGCCTTTGCACGTGCAAGTTGGGTGACCAGCCCGCATCTGCCTCCCTGCCTGCAAACCCCACACTGAGCGCTCTTTGTCTGTCAGGGCACTCACACCCTTTTACACAGAGCCCACACTGGCAGACTGCTCTTGCATGACATACTAACAAACTACCAGCCAAAGGAAAATATCTCGCAATCATTGCAGACCCTCTGGCTCAGCCACTGACTAAGCCAAGTGGCTACTAGCCATTGGCACTGCTGGGTGCATCTGTAACCCACAGCACACTCAGCTCAGGCAGGAAAAAAACAAAGCACTGACAGAGAAAAGGGCTTCTTGTCCCCAGCCCTGAAGGAGTGCACGGGAAAGGAGGCAGCCCTGCCATTTATAATTCAGTCCTGAATTTCCTTAGCTATTCCTCTCTATCCCTCTCTTTTACCAGAGGCAGGAGGTCCCTGTGGGGGGGACCCCACTGCGAGGTCTACAAGAACAGATTTAACATCTTGATTGCACCAGCTCTGATTTAAGGCATCCAATGGTCATGGTTTTTTTAAGGGAACAGAAGACTTAAGCAGGATGAAGGAGTCACAATGACTGTGCTCTGGACTCACATAAGCTAGTTAGTGAAGCCTATCACACCCCTCCCCTTGATTCACCTAGACTGCTCCCAAGATGTAAATGTTCAAAGGTACTTAGATGTTTTGCTCCACAGAGAAACATGGGAGCCAGGTGCCTACCTGCTCCCAGGTTCTGCATCAGGGATAGATCTTAAAAACAAGGCTGCATCCAGTCCTCATCACAAGATGAAACCATGCTGTCTACACATGCTCTAACCATGAACCCTAATGAAACCATGCTTTGCCTACATGGTTTAACTGCCAAGATCAGAGGGGTAGCTGACCCCACTAGGTGTGGTGCTAGGAGTGGGAGGTGTGGGCAAATACAGTCTCATCGTCTGACATAGGTCTTCCCCACCTGACATCAGAAATGGATTTGCCTTTCTCACCACGTTGAGCCCTGCTGTGGATGGGCAGCCACATACCTGTCAATGGCACAATGTACAGTCTAAGGCTATTCAAAAGAAGTATCACAGGGCCAGTGACAATATTTCTCATAATGGATTAACTATAAAACATAAGATTTCACCAAAAATTAAACCAGACCTAAAACCTGAGTTCAAAAGCATGGAAAATCTTGTGAAATTTTGACTCCAAAGGACGGTAGTGTTGAAAGAGTAGTGGCTTTTCCAAGTGCTCTCTCAGGGCTCCTTGTCCCCATCCACACCTACTGGCGACATATCCAGACAAACTCCACAAGTTCCCCCTTCCCAGGTGAGCATGTCACATCTCTGACAAACTTCAGGAACAGCTGTGTAAGAGCCAGCACTCACAGCTCGTGCCCTTATCCGAACACAGAAGGGCTCTCACATGCTGCCTGCTGGAAGGCCTTTGCTGGGACATCCCCCTGACAGCACTGGTAGGGACCAGAGCAGCACTGGTGCTATGAGAAGCCCCCTGACCATGCTGCTGCAGATTTTAAAATGACTGCACTACTTTCACTGGCTTTCAAATCACTGAATCACCAGTGAGGTCACTCCTGGCAGGGTGGCTATCCCCAGTAAAAGCACTAGAAAGCCCATATAAAAAGATCAAAACCAACGCTTTTTATGTCTTAATATGATTTACACTTTAGACTACGTAACTTTTACAGGACTGCCTAGTATTTGATGGATGCAGCTCTCTTAACAACCCACATATTTGTCTGATTTACTGCACTGGCCCAACATGTTATTTTCTACCTTGCAAGAACAACCTCGCTTCTAGGCATCTGCCTGCATGATAAGGCCGTGAATTAAATGTGCAGTTATCGTTAAGAGACCACACATTTTACAGTAAAATGGGGAAAACTGATTACAGCAATCCCTCTGGAAACAAGAATAATCACATGATAAGACAGTGCTAATGGGAGTTTATCATCTCTCATCACATGTGAAGCTTAGAACAAAGCAGCAACACACACGAACCGCACAGCTATTGCTGCCAATGAATACGAGCCGAAAAGCTACTGGGGACTGTGAAGAAATGACAGAAGAGTGGGGATCCTGAACTGGCAAACCCAAGCCAATTCAGCGTGCTTCAAGAAGCTTACACAGTGGAGCTTGTATGCAACATTAGTAAATATTATCCAAAATAGCAGCCTGACATCTTTCCATACATTCTATTCCCTCTCCACCTACATTACTCTATTCAAAGTCCATGTCATTCTTTCATTTGTTCTCACTGTATCTTCTCACCGGAGAAGCCCAAGATCATGAGTATTTCAAGGGTATGTGCATCTCCACACCCACACGTCTGCATCTACGCACATACTCTCTCATGCACACATTAATGCTAAACTGCGTATCCCAGATCTTAAGTACGTTTTTCTCTTTCCCCCACAAAAAAAAGGCAACAAAACCTGCCCACACTATTCCCCAGTTGAAGCAATTAACACTTGACTAAAATTAACATTTTTGAAGTTGTCTTAGGGAAGTGAGTGCCAAAAACCCAAACTGGCATGCCCACAGTTTTAACATGAACATTTACACCCCTTAGCTATCCTAAAATGACTCTGCATCAAGCCCCATAAGACAATGAAATCCCAAGAGGTTAATGGTACATATTGAACTCCCCTGTCCTACAGAATAACAGGTACATTTGCTGGCCTACCATATTACCCCACTGCCCTGTTTCATAGACAAAAGCCTGGACTTTCAGAAGAGATTTTTTTCTTCCTTTCTAAATGAGAATAAAAGCACATGGTTACGGTTAGGTGGCAGGAGGACAAGATGAGAGAAGCATCCTACATAAGTACCTGTATGAGTCCTCTGGTGAGCCTTTAAGTGGGAGCTCTTTGTATAAACCTTCCGGCACCCATTAAACTGACAGCGATGAACTCTCTTCTTGTTTTCTGGGGATGCTTCTGCCCCTGTACCAACGTGCTCACTGTCACTTTGCCCAGTTTTTATTGTCCCTGCGGTCGCAGTCACTACACCCACTTTCACGGAGCTGAGGGAAGTTTTCTTGGCCACCAGTTTCAATGTCACCGTGCCATCCACCGCTGAGAGAGTCTGTGAGGTTTTTACAAGGTGGCGGCTGAGCTCTGGGGACGAAGGGGGTGTTAATGAGGTTACTGCATTGAGTTGAGCCTGGTTGACGGCTGTGTAGCCTTCTGTGGAAGAGCTGGTGGACTGCAAACTGAGGCACGTCTCAGAGAGCAGCTTGTCCCGTGAGAGGATAATGTCCACATTAGTGCTTTTGTCACACGTACTCGTCTCCACAGGTAAAAGGATGGGGTCCAGCCGTCGGATATTGTCCTCTGCATCTGGGGCTGAGGCGGCATGAAGGAAACAGTCCAAATCCTCACCAAAGGTCTCAGAGATCTTCCGGGGTTCAGTCTGAAGGTATCGCTCCAACTCCAGGCATGTCTGCAGGAGGGAAAGGGAGAGGGAAGGGAGAGAAACTACATTAGAGAGAGGTTACAGCACAGCTCCCACCTAGGGCCAAAGAACAATGTGGTCCAGAGTCATTCAGAGAGAGCACTCATGCACACCAGTACCTTCTCGTGAGGGAGACATGAGGATTTGGCACTTGTCTGATGCAAAACAGACTATGAGAATATCCACGTACAGTAGCAGATGTTATAGTAGGAGTGAAGATACAACAGCCAGAAAGCATCCACTACATTTTCTGCAGTGAAAAGTCTGTACATTGTCCCATGGATACCAGGCCCTTCCCAGTTTTAAGTGTCATGTAGCCATCAGTCACTTCCATATGAAACTAGCCTAAAAGCTGCATCACCCAGCCACGTACAAAGAAAGTCACCTCTCTGAAGAACTGCTTCCTCTTCCTTTGCACCCATTAACTTTCACTCCAAATTTTACTCAGCATAGTGGGCTGGGGCCCAGTCTGTTCCTAAGCCATCAAAATCCTGAAGTGTGAAGCATAGCATTTTAAGATGGGAGACAGAGAGCACTTCCAGTGACACCCCAGCTTGTTTAAAGGGCCTGAGACAACATGTGACACCAAAAAGGGACCTACTGTCAGTCTTAGAGGGTTTTTGGTACATCTGGTCAAATGGGGCTCACTGTGTACAGGACACCAGACTTGCACACACACACATGCACCATATTAAAAAGTAGGTGAAGTTGCAGTCAAGGAGGCTGCCACATGGTCCTGCATTTCCACCGCAGTGACTAGCAGCACGAGGATGGGGTAAGCCTAACTTGAATGTACCTTATTATGAGGGGCCCCTAGCTAGCCCCAGTAAAGTCTCCAGGCACTATCGCACTGCCCAGTGTTCTCCATAACTAACATTATAAACTTTTATTGTTTATAGAAAACCATTTGCTGTAGTTTCAGGAGCTTTTAATGGAGTTTATTAGTGCTATTTTTCATTTCTTGCTTCCTGAAAGGGTAGCTGGTTTAATACCACCACTGTGATTTTAGAGGACTTGAAGAAAGAGATATTCTAGCCAATACTTTTTAGAAACCTCGAAGAACTACTCCACAGAGAACACTTCTAGAGATATAAAGAAAATGATTTTAGGCAAAAAAAAATCAGCCTATGGGGGCTGGCAACCCAACTACTTCCCACCTTTAAGAGTCTAGCATCTGATCAAGAGACAAAAGCTTCATATGACTGGAGGAGACACAGACTCCTGCCTCCTGGGTACAAAGGTCCCATCAACACGAGTGTAGAGACCCCACTCACAGCTCTCTGTGAGCTGTCAGATAATTCAAGATTATTACTTTCAGTGTACTCAGGAAGCAGCACTGCTGCTTGCAGACATTATGTGATGAGATGACTTTCAAAGTTCACAACAGAATTTGCCAGTTATCTGTTGTTTCTTGTTAAAATAATAGCTGATTGTAGACCTGAGCTGTAGAGATGGACTTGGACAAATAGAACAGCAACACATTCAAGTGAGATGCGCTACACTTTAGCGCAGAGGTTATTTTCAGAGGCATGACACTGTGTATGATGTGTTTGCACACAGGCCTGGAGGTGGGACACTTACCAGTCTGCACTTTCCTTAAGCAACCTTTCCATTTTCTTTTTAAGGTACATTTCTGGGATCATGAGGAATGGCTTTAGCTGAGGATCTGATCTCTCCCCAGATGAATCCTAACAGGTTTTGGGAGCAGCTTTCCAATGCATCCCACAGTATTTCAGAAACAACCCCCACCACCAGTTAAGGCAATTCTTTTGAATTCCCCAAACATGTAATTTGGGCTGCTTGGCCCACTTAGCCTTCACCCAGTGAGGCAGAAACAGGTTTAGGGATCTAATAAATAAAAGGCTTCCAAAGGAAAGAGCAAGCATAATCACAAACTGGGGGTGAAAAGGGGGAGGGGGGAAGACAGGGACTCAAGGTTATTAAAACTGATGACAGTGACATGAAATTTCAATTGCTGTGGGATCAGAAAGCTGCACGCTGGCTGCAGGCTGCCCGTGGAGGGGAGGCAAGCAGGAGGTACTGCTCCTTTAAGGCATCACTACCACATGACAACAATAGTGGGCCTGACAGTTTCTTCCAGCTTCACCATTAATTTTCCATAAAGAGCAGTTTGTCGATGAGCCCTTTTCAGCAAAGCCTGATGCTTCAGAAACCTGTAATTATTCCTGGCTCCCCCCTCCCGCAGCCATTGCACCTGTGCCATTTCAAGACACCAGCTGGTCATGTCTTGCCTTCTGCCTCTGAAATCCAAAACCAGTGGATCAAGCCCATCTCCCCATCGAGGGGGAAAAAAACTCAAAGAAACAATATAATGCAGTCTTTCCCTCTCGCCCCCCCCCCCCCCCCCCCCCCCCCCCCCTCCCAACACAACAGCGGGGAGGAACCCCCC
>NDXB01001458.1:126208-153201 GCA_002631895.1 Agapornis roseicollis
CCCCCCCCCCACCCCCCCCCAGCCTCTCTACCAAGTCAATAGGGGGGAAGAGCCTAGCAACACTGAGCCAGAAAAGCCCTTCACCTAATCTGCATGGCAGACAAAGCCCAGTGAGGGGTTACAGCCACAGCCCTTCTTTAACCCCCCACCAGGGCCCTACCTGCTGCTGCATTTGCCAGAGCAGGCAACTGACTGCAGAAACAAAGCATCTTTCCCCATATGCACTTCCTGGCTTCTGCCAAGTACCTCATGAGACCTTGCTGGCCCAAATCACCCAGGGAGTGCCCAAATCACCCTGGCAAGGCAATTTTTAGGCCAGCTAAGCCAAATCCCTCATCTTGAGCTCTGACCTGGAGAAACCAGTCAGGCTGATACAACCAAGGTCCCCAACTCCAGCCCAGTGGACCATCAGGAGGGGCAGGAAGGTTCTTTGGTCTCCCTTCCCACAAAGTTCTTTGCCAGCAAGCTACATCTTGTGGGTGTGTGTTAGCAACAGGACGTTGACCACTATCCACAGAGATGTGAACCCAAACTGCTGAATTTAGATGATGGTGAATCCCTGTAGATCTCCTACTTCCAATAACAGCCTGGTAGGAAAATGGTCCAAGGACATCTAAACAGGAGTGACCTGATCTTGTCATGCTGTTGTCATAGTTCTGTTGGATGTTCAGTTTCTCCTTAACCACTTGTGCAAGAGATGGGGAGCTTTGTGTAATGGATACAATACACATCACACGTGACACTAAGTCTGACTATCCTTTGTTTGCTACACTGCAGGCAACTTAGTGGGCATTCAGCTCTCTTAACCAGTGCCTGTAGGACTTAGAGCAATACACACTACAGAAATTGCAATGTGAAGAGGAAGATGACTCCCTTTAGGAATAGAAGAAAAAGATCCGTAAGTCTGCTGTTTGCTGTCAAGGCAGTTTTGCAGGCCAGGGATAAAAAGTGACCCACTACTTCAACCCATCTGCCCTTATTAAGGAGGGTCATTCTCCTTGCACCTTGCTCCTCAGGTTAGCCAGTTAAAAGATGATGATTCATGCCTGACGAATTACAGTGTGATTTTGCGAGCCCTCAGGTACTTGCAGGAAAGGATGGCAGTCTGGACAATCCCAATAAGGAATTTTTCAGTTTACACAAATGCAAAAAGGTTTGCTTTTCCAGCAGAGCCACACTGCCATAATCAGCAAGTAATGTGTGTTTCCTTGTTACACTTTGGTAACTTGCAACATCTCTTTGCTCCCCACATTATACTATCATCTCAGTCCTCTGGGACACATGTAGCTGCAGAATACATGTAAACTGCACACTAGTGCAACACTAGATCCTTCACACAGTAAAAGACAGCCAGTGTAGTGCTGTCCTATGCCTGGTAAGGACCTACTTCTTGTTAGTCCTTTCAGAGTCTGCAATAGCACTGATCCAGGGAAATTCAGTGTTCAGTATATCTATCAATTCAGGAAGGTATGGCCACTAAATTACCTGTATTCCAAAGCTGATCAACTTGAAGTAAAGATTATTTACCACATTAAGAATGCTCACCACTATGAAATACAACCCAAGAGAAACCAGCGTGTGCTAGTAGAGATGCAATACATGTGTACCATTTTCAGCAGAGATTAGCACTCACCTAATTTTCAGCCAGCAGAAATCAAGACATTTTTGCTACTAGCTGCAACAGTGGCCTTTCCAACCCCTCCCTTATTTGTAGATAGACTCTGTTTGGTTCTGACAGCCTAAATTTTAGAGTGCTTGTCAGCTGTGCAGGTTAAAATGCAACTCAGAACATTCAAAATCCAAATATGATGGAGATGGAGCTCTAGCTGGGACCACCACTGTCATCAGAGGGCCAAGGCTCAAGGCAGTGCAGTGAGTGACATGCCCGCAGGCCAGCAGCCTCTGCAAGGACATAAAGTTTGGCATCTGGGTTCAGGTACAGACAGCTCTGGAAAACCTAATTCCAACTGAGGACTCAAAATGAACTCTCAGTTCCCAGGGTATAAATCTAAACTTGCTGCACTGAATTGCACAGCACTGGTCTCGACTGGCAGCCATACGGAATATCAGAATTTGACCCATATGTACATGCTCTTGAGAAGGCACAGGTCACATCAAACACCTGACTATGCTGAAGTCTTTACAGCACTCAAACACAGCTAAAGACAGGAAAATGTGGCAACAGTATAGTACAGTTCTGCCAAGCCAAGAGAAAGCCTAACACGTACAACGATTTGAGGACAGAAAGCCAGGGAGACACCTTATCAACATGTTCCCTGGGTTCCTCTGCCTTATTGATGCAGAAATATTTCATAACATCTTGATTTTGAATTTTTCTTGTAGATCATGGGAAGTTCTTATCTGGAGGTGCTAGTTACTTCTAAGTGCCATTTTACTGCAGATATAATTGGCCATCAAGCACTGATCCTGGAAGTTATCCAAAACCTAATTATGAAGTTGGATACTTAGATCAGGCTGTGACAGAGAATGAAAATGTTGAACGTGGTTGACAAGCAGGTCTGCTCTACTAGCTCTGTTTACAATACTTGAGAGGATTCTCTTTGCAGCATAATTTATGTGAGCAAAGCAGAATTATACATGCAATAGTGAAGGTCAAATGCCAACCTCCACCATGATCCCATTCCTTTCCACCAGCATGCAAAAAAGAGGCTTCATCTCTACCTTCAAGTAACTGTGAAAGTCTCAAGACTGCAAAGAAAGAGAAAGCACCTCAACCTCAAGGTAACCCAAACTAATTCTAAGGTCAGTGTCACTGCAGTTCACTCAAGCTCAGAGCAAACCGCAGCACCAGGTCCAGTGCCCGGTGTCAGTATTTCACTCTTCAGCAGAAAGCAAAAGCTTTGAGCTACAGTGGTACTTGCATTGGAAGCAGCCGTAAGAGGAGTAAGAGATTTAAAGCTCACCTGCCTTCCCTGAAATGCCATGCTATTTTTGTCCTTAGCCCTAAAACAAGGTTTGAAAGATGCATCTTCTTTCCACTGCCAAAAGCCTTCATTACTTCCTGAACAACAACAAAACTCAATACTCTTGCCCATCTATTCCAACATTGTCATCTGTTCCCACCCAGCTGCCAAAACCCCCAGCTTTTCCTCTTGGCAACCTCTACTGGGCAGTTGCTAGTTGTCAAAAAGCTGCAGCACATCAGAAGCTTAACATTTGGGACAGCATAAAATAAACAGAATTTTAGTATTAAAATAAGTTGTTTTGCAAAATACACTTGGGAAAATAGGAAAACCACAGTCTGAAATGAATGAATAGTAAGACAAAGTTTCAGGCAATAGCAAGCCATTTCTATTTCAAAGCATTTAAGACAAAACTAGTCATATGCCAGCACATCTCGCTTATGTGTTAATTTATTGAATTAAAAAAAAAAAAAGACAGCTAGAAGCACTTTTCAGGTACAACAATAAGACACACAATGACAGCTAACTTGCTGTAAATATCTGCATGCATGGTCTTAATCCCTTGTACATATGAAGCAAATCAAGCTAACTGTATGCTCAACAAACAGGCTTTTGCCAAGAGCAAAAAGCAGGCACACACACAGTCAGCAAAGATCATCTGATAGGCAAAGATTGTTTTTCCCGTGATAACTTCACCACATGCCTGAGCCATCAGGGTAGTCCTCTCTAACACTGGCTGAATGGGTCCCGCCAACAGTGGGCACGTCTGTCAGCTCTTGACTGTGCTACACAGAACTCACGCCCTTGTTTGCACATTTCTTCAATAGTGACCTCTGCCCATTCTCCTCCTTGGTCTCAGCCCAAAGAATGAAGCTTTAAGGAAATGTATTTAGCCAAGCCAGCCCGTTCACTGCTATGCATGCACAACAGTACTTTCAATGAACACTCTCTTACCATGACCCAGATGGCTTTCTCCTAGATGTTCTCCACAGTATTCTTCTTCAGAGGAATAAAAGATGCTGAAATCAGAAGCCTCAACCACACTCAGCAAAGATACATTTTAACTACTGTAAAACTTCTGCAGATTTACTTGAAGGACAGAATCACTACCTTCAAACACACAAGCCGTTTTCCTGTTGCTGATGTGACCTGATGTAACTACGGTTACCAAAGACTCTGATTAGCCTCTAAAGCTCACAGGATCAAATCCAATTTTTCCATAAATCATCAATTTTCACCAGGAAAAGAGTGGTAAAACAAAGGTCTCAAACAGAAAAGAAGTCTGAACCGGCAACTTTAACCAAGGAGTCAAAAATCAGGATCTGCTCCCAAACTTACTGATATGAAATAGATCTTATCTAAGAAATATTCTTTTAAATGGACAAGCCAATTTTGTTTACTAAAAATCTGTGCTATTGGGGCTGTAAGCATAGAGAATTTCAGTGCAGGGCTTGTGAGATACTGAACAAAGGACTGCAGCTAAGCGTGGCTGAATTTGATAGACATCTAGATTAAAAAAACAAGAAAGGATGAGAGAAACGTGCAAACACTGACCCAAGGCTTTGGAGGCCTTTTGTTGGGTTGTGACTGTTTAATAAAGATAGAAAAAATACCTGCCACCACTCACAACAAAATATATCATCAGCATCAGCAAAAAGAGTAAGGATATAGCCAAATCAAGACGTGCAGGCAGCCCATTGTGCTAGTATCAAAATATGATAAAACCCACATGTGCTTGTACACCAGCACATGCCCTGCATGCTGCCACGCAAGCAACCGTGCAATGACCATTTAAGAAATTATATATATGTAACGCGTGCCTCAAAATCTTTCTGAAGAGATCATTTATTTATATAACAATCTTGAATGGCTTTGAGTGCATTGGCCAGTGGATCTCACTACAAGCTTTTCTCCAAACTTCATCACGTGTGTATTTAACCTGCTGCTGTCCAGTTTGGAAGCAGCTTTGATTTAACATTATAAATAGCAAAAAGACACAATTAGCTCCTTGAATTGCCAGTCCTAGCTCCCACCGAAATCAAAGGATCAGGTTCAAAGCACGCCTCAGAGTGTGGTAAAGTTCTCACAGGAAATGGATATGCAAGAGCAAATGCTGACAGCTCTGGAACATACAAAGCAGAGCAATATTTTAGGCCCTGATCCTCAGTTAAGATTCATCCTTACAAAGTACCACAGAGGGGTTACACAGCAAAACTGGATTCCTTGTAATTACTCTGGGTAGGATCATAAATGAAAAAATGTACTCTTCAGAGACGTTTCATCAGCTTCTCGAGATAGCTTTACATTTCCTCCTCAGCAGCTGACACAAATGGACACACCGGTTGTGTTCACACACTCTCAGGCAACAGCATCTTCACAAGCACAATTCTTCACAATTAGCTCATTCAATCAAACCTGGAGATGTAATCAATACTCTCGATATATGGTACATTTCATAAGAGTCCTAGGTTTTGAGTCATCTCATCTGCTCTGACCTGAAAACACACTAAACGAGGATGTGTAACACTGAATTCCTAACCCAAAACCATGCAATTCCTCCTCTTGTTTTTGCATGATCAACATTTTTTCACTGGGACCTACTGTATCTACCCTGTACATGATACCTATTCACTGTCACATCTCATGGCTCAAAAAACCTTTTGTATGTTCCCTTTTGTATTATTTTTGGCTGCATGGAGAAAAAGGTGGGGACCTGTCTGGGAAACAGGAAGCAGGAGGAAGGAGGGGAATGTGTTGTAGAATAAGGGCAGAGCAAAGAAGAATAAAAGAGCATTTATGCACTTCCTAAATGATAACAAACATATAGGACCAGAACCTGCCTGCAGCCATGCAGGGAGCACTGGGCTGTTTAGTTGAAGTTTAATGTGAACACAGCAACTGCCCAAGCACATTTACAAAAAGCCATTTGCTGCTTTTTTTCTTTGAGTTTGTTTTATAAAATCATTTGGGCAATTTGTTATCTTACAAGAACAAGAAAATGCATGGGCTCCTGTGATAAATATGCCAGTCTAGGCAAGGAAAAGAGAAGACAACAGACTGGAGTTTCACCTCTGCACTGAGAGAAAAACAGGCTAGAAACAAAGCGATGGGAAGCACAACCGGATTCTCAGCTGGGGTAAATCAGCACAGAGCAGCCCTGATTTCATGGTTCCTGTTTACATCAGCTGAGGATCTTGCCAGCTCTCAAACTCCATGAAATTCTGCTCTTAACCAACACCATTTAACTCTGTGGCTTACATGAAGTAGAATTTGACATGTTCTTTGAGGGCTGGAGATGATTATTTTGTATCACAAATCTTGTCTAATTTATTAGGAACAACGTGACCCACATGGAAAAATGGGAAGAATTTAAAACCAACACCAACTTCAGACATCCTGATACTTGGATTTGTTTCATCTTTTTTCTTTTTTTCTTAATTTGGTCAGTCTATACAGAGGTATTCACAAACTGGTTCCTGCCATTTCTATGCCAGAGTTGTTGTTATCTGTACATAGGAACAACAGCCTCCATGCTTGAACGTCCCACTGCGGGTAAAGTTGCCTCTTTTTCAAAGCCAGTTGCCCTCCAAAGTACGCTCCTACATCCAACACTGTTTTTCCATTACTTTCCTACACTGCTCTGCCAAGGTGCTTGTTCCAAAACTCCAGCCACCAGGGATTCTGATCAGCCTCAGATCTCGCAGGCAGTGCACTTGGGCTGCTCTGCACCCTGATAAAAGTAGCACAGTTCTCTTTGAGAGCAATTTGCTACAGCGCTTTGCGCCTACTGGTACCAGCCCAACCGCCTCAGCATCATCTGAGGAGACCTGTATCCCCAAACTGCATTAGATCAAACAAAAAGGAGATCCAGCAAGGCCCTTTGTGGATATCATTAGCAACTCAAGGTGTGCTGTCAGAACTGTATGAGGCACTGAACACTCCTTATAAAAGGATCACAAGACCAACCTCATGTCAGCATAGTTTCCAGCAGGCTGTGCAGCTAACGGCTGCAGCATGGCATGGGAAGCTAGGGGATCCCATTAGGACACCTGCAATTTCTTGACATGAGAAAGGCAGGTCAGATCACCAGCTACTCAAGAGGCAGCACACCTCTGTGAGCCAGTGTACACAACTACAGCTAGCACACTGGCTCACTTCAGTCTGTTGACTGTGGACACCCACCCAGTTGTTATGGATTTTAATATGCTGCAATATGAAAGTGCTATTTCAGGACAAAGTTATTAATAGCAAAGCAGCCAGAAAATAGCCCAGAAGGAATGCAATGTCTTGGTATTCCTGGAAGATCGATGACTTCTCAGCATCTATGCGGCTACCATGGTTAATTCAAGACGTTTCTGTGGATTCTGTTTCTTTTGTTAGAGGAGCTAACGATATGATAAGCCATCATGATGTGCCTTCATAGAAATGCCCTATATCGGTACCAGCAGAATCACAGGTCTGCAGAGACTACAATGCAGAAAGACCCAAAGGATGGTACTTCGTTACTCTAGGCAGTCTGGTGAAAAGCAGAGGCTGAGCACTGCGACAAAACAGAAGCCAGGAGAAGCTCTGCTCTTCCTGAAGGAGATGGAGGATGGGACAGGATCTATTTGAGCCTTGCTCAGAAGCCACTTGACTCCAGGACCTTATCTTTTCAGCCTCTATTAGCCTACAAGCACTCTCTCCTTCTCTCATTTCATCTCCTTTTCTTGCATCTCCTCAGCAACCTTCTTAAACCTTCTGTTTCTCCTGGCAAAATATCCATGGAAACATATTGGAGAATACTGTCCTGAGACCCTGCCTCAACTTTATCTTTCCCCCTAGAATTAACTGGGAAGGTTCCCAAATTAATTCCAGGTACATCACCGAACACAACACTCAACATCACCTTGCAGAGTTGATACCAGACAAAGGCACCTCTCTGCTGGCAAGGCTTTAGCATTGCTTCTGCCTGCACCTACGCTGCTGAGAGGCTCTCTGGGAGGCCTTTGTCTTTCCAGCCCCATTCCCAATTATCCTCCCCAAGCAAATCAAATAAAATTTGACAGTACATCTTTCCCTGAGATGGAAAGGCCCAGACAATAATGCTGGAAACTGGAAGATGTTACGTTCATGGCATTACAGCCTTACCCATTAAACTGCCATAGACAGCTCTAGCTCACTACCAAACATGCACTGCAGGAACTGCAGTCCCTCACCACTCTCCAGAGAGGAAACAAACAAAACCTACTTACCAAAAAGGAAAAGAGGAAACACATTGCAGTCATTGGACATGTTATCTGGCAGGTTTCCAATTCAAGATGTTTAAAAAAATGTAGTTTACCTTAAGTGTCCTATTTTCCCCTATTTCCCTTTTCCACTCTATTTAAGCCTATACAGCATCTCCTGAGATAAGCCTGCCTTTGTAGGTTGGCTGTATACCACTTCTTCCCTCTATTGTCTTTCTGAGATAGGATGGAAGTCTCCAGTGTCACAGCTTGGAAGACCATGGCCAGGCTCTCTTGGCTTGATTTGTGGGAAGAGCAGGAATTGAGGAAGGACAGCCTCTCCCGCTGCAGGAGTGGCGTCCTTTCCCTCATGGTACAACCAGTCCTCCTTAGTATTTTGTTTATCATCAATACCTCTTAAATAAAGCTGGTTTTAGTAGCCCCCCAAAGGCAGAGTCTGTTGCCAGCTATCATCATCCCAAACACTTCAGACTTCTGTCACCACGCTTTGGTACAATCCCTGCAATAGCTAAACACAAACATTACGTTCCCCCAAGTACAAAATATAGCTTTCAGGAGCTGCAATCTTATTTTGGTCATAAACATACAAAGGTAACCTTTATGCTGTGAGAGGAGGAGCCACGCAGGAGACCAAAGGCTGAGCCTCTGCTTTGCAGGGAACATTCCTGGGAACACTTTGCTGCTTCGCCTCCAGCCGACTCCGCTTCCCAAGCGCCTGCACTTCCCAAGCAGCTGTGCTTCCCAAGCATTGTATGATATCAGAATTGAAGTGAGAGCCAAAATGCCGTGTGGTGGCTGGGACTGCTGGAGGGTTCTGCTTCAGACCCAGCAGTCCAGGAACAGGGACTCAGAGAAAGGGAGAGGAATGCACTCAGACCATGCTGTTGTAGCTATAGCTGGCACTATTATAGCCTACACATTCAGGACACAGTTTTCCAGGCTTGACTTGTGACTTGATTGCCACCCTGAGCCCCTGCAGAATACACCACAGCTCTTCTGAACATACAGGCTGTGGTCAGAGCATCCCAGAGGTGCTTCCACCATCTCCAAAGCAAGGTTTAGGGGGTTTCCTCCATTTCAAATCTTTCTAATCCTTCCCTGCTCTGCAGATGTCCCTTGGCTACCCTGCACTGAGCTTGTGACACCTGTCAAATAAGCATGATGTCAAATTGCCCCTGCAAGCCCCTAAATGCCCCTAGGCATTTCAGTCCTCCTGTCAAGACTGCTAATGTGTCCCTTCCCCACCACGAGTAATGATGCATTCCTGGAAGCAAAAACTGCATTAGAAGTCTTCTTTACATGCGAGCTAAGAGCTTTCTTTGCCTCATACCATTTTTACTCATAAATATAATATCAAGGTGATCGTGTTCTTCTCAGACTACTCAGAGTGTTCTGTAAGTAAAACCTGCAATTGGCAATTTATCAGATGGAAAAATAAAAGCCACATTTGGTTTCTCCCTACACTTAAAAATGACCACGTGCAGCCTCTGAAGCACACCAATCTTTTTAAACAAGGTCATGAATATCAGCCAGGAGGTGGGGGGGAACAAAACCACCCTGCACATGTTTTTCCTTCTACTCTGCTTTCTTACTGGCTTTGCTCACTTTCTAAGCAAAAAGGAAGCCTCTCCTGTTCTTGTCAGGCTGTGTTTATTCAAATTCCAGCAGCCAGTGGCTGCTCCTCCAGCCACTCTCTAAGGGCAAACAACTGGATCTTGCTGCAACACATATCTGAACTCGAGACACATCCAGCTCCGCGCTGGAGTGAGAGCAGAAATGATAGAGGCAGTGGATGGTGGGACACCATGAAATCTCCTGAAAGCACTGCTCCTGCAGGCTTAGACAAAAAGCACAAAACACCCTTTGCCTAATGAAGGGACTGGAAAATGTGCTTCAGAATGCATAGCCTTAGGAGTCAGAATAAATCCTCCCAGATGTCCCTGGTGACAAAGCAGCCCAATTTGATCAATACAGAAGGATTATTAACACTGCACTACCTAACACTGCACTACCTTACACGAGGACAGTCACATGTTCTTGCCTCTGCTGAGCATGGGGGAAGGGGTGCAAACTCCTACTGCAATTCACAGGGGAAATGTCTCTCTCAAAATCATTAAGATTGCACAAAGAATCTCTTGCCCATTTCCATGCAAGCTGCCTTTTTTTGGGAGAGCTCTGCTTCATTAGTGTTGATCAAGCTCACGCGGAATCCCAGAAACAGTGTGTGCGTTATGGTTTTCTCAACAAGAAGTTTTGCGTTTAATGACTTTAGGATCCCTACCTTGAGGCTTTTTTAAGCCAAGCTTGCTTTGGGGGCTGGGTACAGACACATAAATGTAAGTGGTTAACAACAGAAAGTAGAAATTCTGTAGAATGAGTATGAGGAATAGGGGTTAAGTGCATTTGGACTCAAGCAGAAGTAGTAAAAGGTAGTGAAAGGGTATATATCTCTGCAGCTCCTGAGGCCCAGCCAGAGTCATTGCCTTTCTGAGTTTGCTTCTTGACATACGATGTTACAAACAAACCTGGTAACTTGGCAATCAGCAGGAGAATGGAAAGGGAAGAAAAAACAAGTGCTAGCTCATTACCTGCTATGGCCAGCAAATCCAAGAAGTCTGTAAAAACTAGATCCTGTGTGTGCCTCGTGATGAGTCTGAAAGTTAGAGAGGTACCACCCCAATGCCACCTGACTAAGTGTGGGAGAAAACAGCAGAGCAGCAAAAGCCTGAGTGGCTTTAGCCACTGATGGCACAGGAGGAAGGACTGACTGTAATAATAAACACAAGACTAGCAAATGGCCCTTAAAAGCAGGAGAAGGACCTTCTTATTCACA
Organism: Agapornis roseicollis; assembly: GCA_002631895.1. Taxonomy (NCBI): domain Eukaryota; kingdom Metazoa; phylum Chordata; class Aves; order Psittaciformes; family Psittacidae; genus Agapornis; species Agapornis roseicollis. The sequence goes on from NDXB01001458.1 coordinate 137,194, forward strand.
AAGAGAGGTGTGCCAACCATTGCTGGAAGGAAAAAACATCGCAGAAATGCTGCATTGGTACAAGCCATCTTTATCTAGCACTCAGCTCAGATAACACATCAAACCAGGGAAAATAACAGACTCGCTCCTCCTCCACAGGGAAGAAATCCTAACACAAATCCCCTTTGCCACCTCTCCACCAAAACCTACCAAGACTATCTGCAGCCCCTGCAGAGAGGGAGGTACAATTCTAAGTTTGAGCATACCAGGCCACCTCCATGCTGTGCATGGTAAGTGTGTGTCACCAGGGAAGCGTGGTGCTTCTCCAGAGCTGCTGGCACAGAGTCCTCTCAGAAAGGGGTGCCCATAAAAGTGTCTAGACAGACTAAAATTAAAAAGAACGAATTACATGACACTGCCCACTGTCTGCAAGCCAGGGCCAGATTCTCAAGGGGGAGGAGTAAATCACTAACACCGTGATCGCAGCTAGAGGAGTCATCCTAATTTACACTAAGCAAGGATCTGGCCCAGAAAAATATTCGTCAAGTCTGCAGTCAAAAATTCCTCCGCTAGACCACATTCCACCAGTTACACTGCCAGGGAAGACAACTGCAGAAAGAATTTAATTAAAATGGAGATCAGGGAGTTGGTAGCCTTTTCAAGCTCTGCTCTTGACTTCCTCTTCAACAACTGAGCGCTTGGGGGTCCCAGTTTCACAGCCTGTAAAATGGGCACTCTGAAGCTTCCCAGCTCTCTAAGGGCAATGGCTGTGAAGCATCTTACCTGTTCAAAGCCCAACCATCAAATCAAACAGACATCTGAATACTCTAAACCTCTGGGTCTTGGATGAAAGGATGTGTATTTTTCTCTGCTGAAACAGCTCTGCCATTGCTTTTGGAAAATCGAGCTTCGAAAAAGCAACTTGCAAATTTTTCTTCCAAGACCGTAGGTGTCAGATCTTCTGACTTACTGGGATACAGCTGAGGATTTTTGCTGCTCCACACTTCACAAACTTGCTGCCACAGTCCCTGGTACTGAAATAGAGGTAAGCACAGAGAGTACTGCTTTCCCACCATTTCCTCATTCATATTTTATTTCTGAACTTGAACTTTTGTACTGATGAAAATCTGGATGGACAGTGAATTTTCTGCATACCCCTCTATTTCCAGTAAGTCATTAGATACAAGAATATACCCAGGAGGAAGACCACTGCAGTCACACCATCAAGTCATAAGGATGGTGCCACGTGGTGCTTCGCTGTAGCAGGTTCATCCTTTGTTTTCACTCCTTACTTTCTGTTTGAACATTTGGGCTTTTTAGACGCTGATCTGCAGGACCATTAGCAACAGCATATGGTTTAGGACCTGTTTCTTTACAGTCCTCACATTCCACACACAAAACTGCTCACGGATGCCCACAGCTTATGAGCATCTGAATAAAGGGAAGACAGCAGTTTCTCTGAGAAGTTCTCATGAAGGCAGAACCATGCAAAACCCAGCAGAATCCTGCTGCCCACAGCCAGCTATTCACCTCACTGCTGTTTGGCAAGGCCCCACTGTTTTGTTATAACCCCAGCAGACCCTGCATGGAGCGAGCAGATTTCCTCCTGCACAGGAAGGAAAGGGAATCACCATCTTCTCAAACACGGGAACATATTTATTTGCCATGTGAGCAGCCCAAATTGACTCAAATGAGCAGAGACAGTTAAAAATAGACTAGAAGACAATCACAGCAGGAAGGTGGAGAGCCCACCAAGCAAACCAAAGAGTGCCTTGCAGCCCAGAACAGCTAACACTTCTCCAGCTCAGGCAGGCTCTTTTGCCTTTCGCTAGCAGCTTTGGCAACTCCTTCTTTAAGGCAGTGGGACCACGGTGGCAGGGAGCCACCTTGCCTAAGGCCGCCACAGCCATCGCTCCAGTGGTTGGGGGGGGTAGGGGAGGGGGAATGACCTCCTGAGGACGGCAGTGGGATCCTACCTCTGACCCTATAGCATTTTGGGCAGGCCTGCTTCCTACCCATGTTGGAGCAGGTCCCTTTGCTGAAGGGCAGAGGTGTGCTGGGTGGAGACTTTACCCTTTAACAATGATCCTGGCTAAACACTCTCCTCACATCCATCAACCACAGAATCAGTGGCTTTCAACTAACCAACCAACTAACTAACCAACCAGCATATAAATAGTTTCCTGAACAAAGGGCATGAACTCACAGCAGTCCTGCTCTTCTCAATACTAATACCACGACCTGACTTTCAACCCCACAGTTGTGTTTCTAGGCTTTTCAAAATGCAGAGTTCTTCCACCACTTGCTGTCAATAGCCAGCAGTCAGAGTCAGCTACCATTAAGTACTTGACATTAAGTCAAGTTATCAGCACCGATTTGACTTCATCCCATTTAAAGTCTGATCTGCTTTGTTAAACAAACAAAAATTTGGCATCAAACTTTTTATTTCTGTTTCCCCTGATGAATAGCAGCCCTCACCATAAAAACATGTTTAATAGAAACAAATCAGAAAACTAAGGAAACGGATTAAAAGCTTTCATTGTGAAGAAAAGCAGGGAAAAGGGCTTAAGTAGGAAATGCTAAATTTTTTTGTGATGCCAGCAGAGAGAAGCAGTATGTAAAGAAAAGCATGCAGGGGCAGGAAATCAATCCTTGCGACTGAATTTGGAAAAACAGAAATTAATGCATTTAGGGAAGTAAACAGCAACACAACATGCACACTTAATACAAGACAGAGATCCAGTAAGGCTGAAAAAGAGACCTAGAACAGATAAAACCAATAGAGCTTTGAGGACACATTCTTAGCATCTGCTATACAGGAAAATTGGAAGGAACACAGGGATGGAAAGTATGAAAAAACTGAAAGAGACATGCACATTTATTACTATTTATCACATCTATTCCTCCGTCACTGTTGTAATCTTCAGTCAATGAGCAGGGCTCTCATTTCCCATTTGGATAAAAATCCTTGAAAAGCGTCACGGACTGTGCAGCTATGAACAGGGTGAACCCAAACAAAGCAAAGGACTTGCTCATGGAGAAGAGAAAAAATATAGGAGGGGGAGGAATTAGGTAGGAGAGAAAACAGCCTGTTAGATACATGTTTAGTGGTGGACCTGGAAGTCCTGGGGTAAGAGTTAGACTTTATGATCTTAAAGGTCTTTTCTAACCCAGTTGATTCTATGATTGAACATTCCTCGAGAGAACAGTCTGTTAGATATTTCCAAGAAAAGCCAGGCCTCACACTAGGTGGATTTCAAATGAGACTGGAAAACGCCAGTGAGGGACCTGGGCAGAAGAATTTAATGATTTAACAGTGCTAATTTCCAAGCTTATTTGTTTCTAGACTAGATCTGCTTATATAAATGGTTTATTGTTGCTGGATGAAGGGAGTTACCAAATACACCTTTTCACCATGTGTTCCCTGCTCTTGAACCTCATCTGCCTTCAAACCTAGCCAATAAGACCCCCTTGCTGAAAACAAGTCTTCCCTGAACCTTCCCTAACCTTAGAAGCCAATCTGCAGTCAGAATTTAGCCCCATACCCTTGACATGACATGACATGTCATGGACTTGCTTTTGAAGAAGCTGCCACCTCCACAAATCCAGTATCTCCTCTGAGACCCATTTCTAACCCGACATACAGTACACGTGTGATGGCTTCTCAAAATGAAACGTGTCTGGCTGCCCATATGTGTACATGCAGGGACCCTTCATGATTCACATTTATACTACAGCTTTTTGACATCATTAGAGCAAAAAGGTCTCAAAGAGGACTTACTTACAGAAGGGGATTTTAAGATCAAAAAGGGCCATTCTGATAATTTAGTCTGACCCCTGGACAATACAGCCCACTGAATTACACAAAGGGCTCCTTTAGACGCTCATTTACACCCACTTTCAGGTTGGTTTTTACTGCTGGATATGAATGCCTGAAGGTAAATCAGAATGGGATCCTTCCTTCTTCCCATGCACTAAGACTTTTCAGAAACCTCTCTCATCTGTCTTCATTTCACAGATGGGTATTACTATCCTGGAGGAAGCAATGCTCACACCAGACATCATCCCACCTTGCAGTGCTGGGGAGAGCACATTTAGCACTTAGAAACATCTTCCCATTCCCTCCTACCCCCACATTTTCTTCATTTGAAAACCCAATGAAAACAAATCATGCTACATCTTTGTTTTATAAGGGCAGCTCAGGACCTCCCAGTCTTTCATGGAAAGAAAATGTCTTTCTGGTACAGTTTCCATTATTTATTAGCTGAAGGTGGGGGGAGAAATGTTATTTATAGGATGCCTAAGGCCACGCTCACTATAAAACAGAAATAAGCCAATATAGCTGGAGCACAACTTAGTGGCCTATTGTGCAACATTTTAAAAAACGGACTCTGTCATTATGGCACTTGAGAATACCTCCTCCCCCCAACACCAGTGGAAATCCATTTATGAGAGCCATAGAGCAGCAATACTGTTTTAATCAAGCCATTAAAATAGGTGTGCTGTTTTCTGCCCACATCCTGATATTTATTCCACATCCTGACAAGATCTGGGATTTGTATAGACCATTCTCCCGCAAGATGTCAAGTGACTGTGTGGACACCGGGCCAGTGTAAATCCACATATTGCTACTGTGACTCTGGCAGATCTGCATCAGTTGCATCAGCCCAGGATCTGACTCACTGACTGATCCACAATCCCCAACACAGTGTGGGTACTATTCTTCCTATTTACAAAGACAAAAAGCATTAATAACTGAACGTCAAAGGTCTCACTGACCTTTACCACTTAAAGCAATGGAAAGGAGACAGAAATTCCCATAGTGGGAGACAGTCCCACCACAGTGACCAGACATACAGCTTGCTCTGAATTACAAGGCCTTGCTTCTGGTATAGCTCTCACTGCATGAACATAACCCGTATGAGACAGTCTCAGTGAGGAGAAGTCTTCCACCTAAGGCATGCACTCAGTGTCCAGCTCGACAAGCACTCAAGACTGGGAAGATGAGTACTCAGCATTTTCTACAAGTCATATGTGCTGGGGGTATTTGCTTCCCCTCAAATGTCTGCCTCAAAGACCCGTAACACAAATTCCTCATGTCAGGAAAATAAATCCCAATGCAGCCTTTGTAGGGCTCTGTGCACCTACTGTTAATTCTCCTCAGCCCTGAGGAACTGTTCTGGGAAGTCACTCATTTACCTACATACCAGAAAGTAACTCTGCACTGGCATTCTTCTGCCCTTCCTCAAACAACTGGGACTTATTCACATTTTAAACAAAGCTCAGAAAGCCAAAGACAAGCTAGGCATGCTCAGTAAAGAGTTCTGGGTAGACCAAATCTCATTTGCCAGCATCCAAAAATGATTAATAAGGGAGTCACTCTTGGAAAACACAGAATTGTCTTGAGTGAGCAGGAATCAGGTGCTGCCTGAAGGGAGATCATGAGCTTGGCGTGGTGCTATGAGACCAGGCTGCCCTGGAGGCACACAACTAAGCAAAGCAAAGCCCCTGCATTACCCTCCTTAACCCCCAAACCACCCCAGCTCCTGAGCTCTGATTGAAGCAAACATCATCACCCAGGGAATCACTGAAGACAGAGATTCTGGACTGTGTCTCAAAGGTTTCATCCTGTAATCAGTGGAAGAAAGAGCCAAGCTGCTCCTGACCTCAACTGCACTATCAAACGCCAAAGACCCATTCCCTCTAGGAAACAAGTCACAGATAAAACGAGGCCCTTCCACTTTCAAATGCTGTGCACAACAATCTTTCTTTTCATTTTAAAAACACAGGAAAGCCAAGAAATACTGTGGTAAGAGAAGTCTAAACTGTTTTTCTGTGGTGGACAGCAGAAAACTACCCCAAGTGACATTCACCCTGAAATTCTCAAGCCTGCAAGAGAAGCTCCTTATAAGCTCTTTCTCTGGGTCATGTCAGCACTTAACAGCAGTTTGCCTCTTCTTCCAAGATACTGGAGACCTCCAAAACTCTAAATGCTTCTTTCCTCTGGCCTGATCAGACAGAAACACCCCTTACTCTGTTTGACTGCAATCCCCACTGCTCTTTCACATGTTTCTTAAAGTCCCAACTCTTGGAGGCTTCTGATTACACCAGAATCACTTTTCTCAGCATGAAAACCAAGCTCCTGGTTTCCTCAATTGTGCAGGAAAGCCTACAGTATGACTTTACACTATCCTGAAAGATCAGAAACAAAAAACAACTAGGAGCATGGACCTTGCTAAGAACCTGATTGATTCAGCAACCTTCAGACGTTCACAACCACTCTGAGGTGTTGGCACGGCTTAGGAACAGCTGGGGAAGGGCTGCGACACCACCAGAGTGAACTGGCACAGCAGCATCAGATGGAGACAGAAAAGAGCTACTCTGCCCAAACTGGCTGTCTTCTCAAATCAGTCAGTCCAGTGTCCTTTGCTTGTCCTTTATTATTTTAAAATGCAATTTAAAAATAAAAGCAAGAGACACCAAAGTTCATCCCCATCTAATCTAGTCACTAATGAGGGAGATTTCTTTTCACTGGCACTGATTTTCCATTAAGCAGCAAATGCAGCCTCTCCACTGTCCACGTGTCGGAAACAAAGCCACTTCTGGCCTGATGCTTTCCATATGAAACACCAGCTCCCATCTTTCTTCTTCCCTCTCCCTTCTTCCTTTCCATACTTTATTACTCACATGGCAGCTGTAGTAGCTTGCAGATGAGTGGAATGTTTTCTTCAGAGCAGCATAAATTTTCCAGGCTGACAGGGGAGGCCAAAAGAGAGAAAAGAAGAAAACAACCCCAACCCAGGATTATTTTGGATTTTTCACCATCTTGAAGTAGGCAGTAGGCTCTGCAGGGCTGGCCCCCTTCAAACCACTGTGCAGCCACAGGAAAAGAACAAAGGCACTCACCCTACCCTGCCCCCAGAGATGTGGGGCACCTCAGAGCCAGTGATAAGCCAGGTGCACTGACTCCTCACACAGAAACCAGCAGATCACCTCGCCAGCAGCTGCTGATCACAGGAGAGAGGAGTAACCAGTAATTGTGAGAAGGCGAGGAAAACATGTGATTGCACCGCTCTTGTGCATCTCAGACATCAGCATGTCTTGCCAGACCCTTGCCCAGAGGGAGAGCAGGCATCTACATTAGAGACCAGAAGTATCCACATATTGGTTACAGCATCACACAAAGTGGCAGCTGCAGTTCTCGAAAGAGGCCAGAGAGTCACAGGGTGCAGAGAGTCTGGATACCTTTTACTAATCAAATTGCTAATAGCTGGGGAAAAAAATAATCGTGTTTTAGGGGTACAAGCCCTGTCTATAATTTTAGCCATGGAAGGACAACAAAGCCAAAAATGTTAGCCAAGCCAAGTCTCTCACAAGGAAAATAGGGACAGCCCCTCAGGAAAACTAGAAAGTACAACTGGCTGAAGTATTTCTACCTAACATTCTCACAAAAAACCCATTTTTGTCTAATGTAAAGTGTTTTATTGGAATATATTGGGTTTGGAGCCACCATGTCATCACTGAAACTTCACACAGCCAAGATGTAATTTAGAACAGCAGACCTGAATCAAGGAATGCAGCAAGTAAAATCTGGGTCTCTAACATCACACCTAAGCGCTGTGATGTGGCTAATGTCCGTTTTGGGTGTAGAAAAGCAAGCAGACAAGAGCACCTCTCACCCCTTCCACTCTTCCACCCACTGAATATTTTTCACCATGGCCTTTGCTTGCTGGAACCTTTGTTTTCCATCCAGCCCCGGTGGAGAATAAAGGCAGGAGATTAAAGGCAGTCCCCTACTTCATCCCCACCAGCACAAAGCAGTTCAGTACAATGCTGATTCCCCTTCAGGGCTGGAGTGAAGACAAGTCAGCAGAAATTGCAAATGTTTACAAACCCAAGAACTTTCCTTATGCTTGAAAATGAACTTTGCCGACTCGAGAGTCAGGATTAAAACCAAATGCCTAATGGCATAGTAGCCTATTAGTAGTGAAAGCATTTTTTAAATCTAATTTACTTGTCATACCACATGCATTTTTCCTCACCACTCAGTCCAAGCAAACGTTTTCACTTTGATTCACAGTTGCTTCAGTTGCATGGGAAGAATGCTGCAGCACGAGAACTGCAAAGGCAGCAGGTGTCCAAAAAACACAAACCCTGTTTGCAGGGCTTTTTTAATTATATAGATGGAGATACTTCCATTGATTGCAGTTGCTGTCAGAACATGCTGGTTTACAAAGGTTCATCATGGTCAAATGTCAAACCTGATGTCAGCATCCCTTTAAAACTGACCTTGGAAGGCTGCAGATTTAAGGGCAGGATTTGTAAATCAGGACACTAATTGGAATGTCTCAGAAGAGCTTCTTACAAGCCAGCGTCCTTCTCCTTTGCATTCTTCCCCATCAATCACACTGTCATCCAAGCTTGCCTCTGTCACTGTCTACTTCTCTATCCCTTGCAGAGTATGAGCTGCTGACCCCCATATAAGAGTTAAACGCCAGCTTTCCACCTGGGTCCAAAATGCTGGGAAATAATCAAGAGGATTAGGACATGTGAGACATGGTCTATATGCACCATGTTCAAAACCATTATGACACTTAAGTAAGTATGAACACTGGACCTTCAGCAAGCATTAATAGGCAGTCTGTGCATGAATGACTCATACTCTTCAGTGTATGTTGTAAAGTATACCACATGCATCTTAACAATTCTCTAACCAATAACACACTTAATGAATACACAGTTAGTTGCAATGAGTGGAAAAGCTCTGGATAGGAAAGGATCTTTCACACGGAAGAACATGAGTGGATGGGTACCTGTTTATAAAGGATTTAAGAGCATCAGAGCAGCTTAATACATCAGAGCTGATACAGTAAAAATTCTAAAGAAAACAAAACCCCAACACACCCATGCCTCCAACACCCAACTCCAAGACTTATTAAAAGCCTAGAAAAGGGATCAAATGACTCCTATTGGACAGGTTGACTCAAAGACAGCCCAGCCCTCTGGGAAGGGAGATTTAAGCTTACATTTGCGATCCTCATTTCCATTTTCCAGAGAGGCAGAGCCGTACCCGCCGAGGGCTCCTTCACAGGAGCTGTCCTGCGCTTTCAGCTCCTGTAGCCTGGCACGGCAGCAGTTGGGCCGCTGCTCCCAAGGGGCTGGTTGCAGCCCCTCCTGCCCCAGCCGCGCTGCCGGAGCGCCACACACCCGTAATATAAATCCTGGCAGCAGCCCTATGAGAACGGAAGAGCTGCCAACTCATCTTGTAACCGAAGAGGTTGGGTGTCCTGATTAAATCCAAGATGTCTAACTACCTTTGAGCATAAAGGCTGAAACAATTTCTTCCAAGAAGGGACATGAAACATGAACCCTGCTCTCACAGACAGCTTAACAACCTGAACAGCAAGGCAAACTTCCTCACCAGCTGCTGCCAGAGCAGGGATGGCAAATACAGCCTGGTGAATGCAGCGCTATGCGAGCTTTTCCTGATGTACACACCTATCTGTACTGCCAGCTCTCAAAATGCCACAATAGTGGCATTTTATTTATGCTGCTGGAACCATGTAAGTGATGGAAATCACAGGGTTTTTGAGAATAGAAGACAGTAAGACAAATCTTCAGTGGCTCAGAAGCAAGGAAAGGAAAAAGAACATCAAATTAAAAAATAATTTGTGACTTCAAAGGCAATCTCAGTGTCTTGGGAACCAGGCACATGATTTTTTAACTCAAAGTTAACAATGCTGGGAAGGAGACACAGCCAAGAGAGCACCAAACTCAGACATTCAAAACACATGTAGCACGCATCAAGACTGACGCCCATGGGAGAAACTAATATGGTCTCACATACAATGGCACCAAACTGGGGAATATACCTGCATAACACCTGTACCCCAAACCTGTTCTCTACCCAGGAAGATTTGGGAGGAAGGGAGGCTCCTTCCCTAGCAGATTTGTTTTGCTTGTTACAGAACCAGCTGAACCCTGCAGTTCAAGTGAATCCAGATTTGCTGGGACAAAGGCAGAAGCACCCATAGTACGAAGAGGACCTGTGGGGAGAAATTTAGCAATTTGGGTGGGTGATTCCTGCAACTTGAGCCTGAGAGATACCATCAAAATGGCATTCTCAACACCTCGGTGTGGCTGGGAGTTTGGAAGTGGTGGGGGCATTGTGGATAAATACGTAAAAGAATGGGCTTGAGGCACTTAAGAGTCCAGAGGAACAGAAAGGGAAGTAAGAGGGACTCAGCACCGTTCTTAGAAATACTTTTATTAACTCTCCAGAATTCCAGTTTACCATCCAAGAGGAAAACTGGCACCAATTACAATACCTGTGAACTTTCAAGTGTGGTGATCAAAAGCCTACAATTTTTCTTCCCCTCTGTGGAAGGTGACAAACTTGGTAGGAGATGGTGTACTATTACCCCATTGCTTAACACACTGAACACTAATGCTGCTCAGCCAGTGAGCAAAATCCCTTTATTTTATAAAGACAATTACAAACAAGGTTATTCATATGCAGCTATAAAGTCAAACAGAAGCAGCTTCTTTCTCACTTCCCTATATTATGTTTCCCAGCACAGAATGCAGAAGCAACATCCTGATGTTCCTCAGTGGACAGTCATTTCACAAGGCCTCAACAAAGACAACATCCAGAAGAGACCACTTGCTTCCACCATGGAGAGCTTGAGTCTGAAATTACTGCCTGGAACTGAAGACCTTCTGACATTTCCACATGGCACTATCACATTACAGACTAGCTATATATCATGATTTTTACATAGCCACTCTAACCTATGCACTGCCTATTCAATAGGACATACAGAAACATGTAGGGGAGGGGAGATTCAAGCATCCCAAACATGAAATATTTTCTAGTTGCGTACCCACATTATGACTGTGCATTGCTTTAAGATATTTATCCCATTTCAAAATTACTTGATGCAAGTCATAATCAGCTATTTTAAGACCTGTAATGCGGATTGTGGGGCTCTACACTTTTCATAATGCCAAGAAATAATTACTTGTAACAACAGATTCTGTAATTAAGGAATCATGAAACAACAGAGACAGCAGTTTCAAGTTTGTTTTTCTGTCCTTTCTCCATCTCATTTTGTACAGTGACAAGAGCATGCTTTCAGCACAGGGAGCAAGCAGAGATCCTGCAGGTATAAATGGACCTGCGCTCAGGGTCTTGAAATACACTACACTACACATGTGGCTGTTCTTGGAAGTCAACCATTTCTGCAAGTTATTCTCAAGAGGCGTGATGTACCATAAGCACTTAAGAAATGTGTTACACTGTGACTGGAACCAAGATAAAATAGCAAGATTAAAAGAGATGGTTTAGTTTATGTAGTGGCCAACTATGCCACTAAACTAGAACAATGGGGACGATGAGAAGGCAGGAATGTCCTCCAGTGTGATTTATTCCTTTCCAGTAGCAATGGAAATTTTTCCTACAGGCCTGAAAATGACCCTGTCTGCCAACAAGAAGTCAGCATTAAGATGTAGGAGTTCTGCTACATTAGCCACCTCAGGATACCCTGCTCTCACATGGCACAGGGATCTCAAAGCCCTTTGCCAGAATGGGTCAAAAGCCCTGCAAAGACCATGCCTTAGCATCATTTTTGTTGGTCACTTCGGAAAGAAGGAAACTGAGGCTTGAAATATTGATTACATATATGTAAAGAAGGCTCTATGTCAGAGTCAAGAGTGAAACAAAGGCTTCCTTGATCCTATGCTTTACAGGAAATGTGCATCTTCCTTGGAAGGGTAATTGTTTATTGCAGCTGAGAGCAGCTGGGTTAGCCAAGGCAAGAGGAAATGTTACTGGGCAATGGTTATCAGGCAAACAATATAATGCCATTTCCACTTCTGCCAGCCAATGTGACCTGCTCTGCCTGATGACACACATGGGAAAGGCTGGCCCCTTGAGAAGCAGTCAGGGTTTGGCACCTAAGCCCTGCTGATTTTATGCACCTGCATCAGCTACACACATGGTAACCCTGTGCATCTACCTGCTCTTCTGTGCTCCTGTGCTCTCACATTATGGGAATTGCCATGCTAGAGGCTGCCCTATTGCCCCACACAATATGAAGAAAGGCTCAAGATGTCTCCTGATAAGACCTTTTCTCCACACAAGGACAATGAGTCCACAGTCCTTCAACAGGCCTATGAAGAAGTAATAGGGATGGTTTGAAAGGAGGAGACATAGCCGACTAGAAAAGATGCCTTCCGCACACTGATCTGTTAATTACCCCCCCAAACGACATTGTGAAATCCAAGCAAGAAGAACAGAATGACGCTCCATGTCCATTCCTTCCCAACTGTCAGCCCTGCTCCCCGTGCCTTACGGCCTTGCACACTGAGAGTGGGACCACGTGCAGCTGCACAGGCTACGCTCCTCACAGTCCCCTCCCTCAAAAACAGCCTCCTACCCACTTCCTTCCTCTGCAGAGTAACAAGGCGCTCTTCAGCCTCGTGCTGTCTCTCCCAGCAGTCTGGTTCCAATCTCGGAGATGCCACATCAGACAGCTAACCCCGAGCAACAGCATATGTGGCGAGAGATCCTCCTGCTGTGCCACAGCAGACACGCAGGTGCTGAAATCTCCCCCTACCCTAGTCCTAACCTGCAGCCAGCTCAAAGGGATAGAGAGCAACAAGGACTGTTCAATCAGAGCTAGCATGAAACACACAGATCCTGAGATACCAACCTGCTGACGTACAGCAAACGCCTCATTTTCCAATGCACAGAGCCCACCTCTTCCTTTAATCTCCCTCAATGCTGTGGCAGCTCAACACTGCTGGAAAACCTAAGCAAAGACTAAATAAAGTTCTCTGTCTCCCAATGAAGCTGTGCTATGAATTACTCATTAGATCCTGACCTTCCCATTCCAAGATAAAATCCTCCTGACCTCAAAACTGTTTTGCTCGAAGCAGTACACCCAAGGCTGAGACAGTGAAGTTAAGCTTTTGCTGCCTGAAAAACAAGTCCTCCCTTCCCAACATGGGTTTTAAAATAAGGTGAAATACATCATGGATTTAGTTCCAGCTTTCACTTCAAGTATTTTCACTTTCACAATGTAAAGTATGTCCAGGGTGCAGTGAGGGGGTTTTTGTTTGTGTTTTTTCCTCCTAAAAAAGAAACCTACACAAGAGATGACAATCTCTTCCTACACAAAATCTGTTTGTTTTGTTCATATTGCTGGGTTGCTCTCATTCAACTCCAATGATAATTGTCAAAAGTAGAGATACCAAACTTGCTCACATTTCTCTTGCAGTGGGAAGGAAACAAGGCAGAGATCAGCTGACTGCATGCAAGCATTTAGCAACCCTTCTGTGCTGTCAGTGCCCTCCGTGAGCGATGGGTGTTTCACAATCAGAAATGTGAACAACTGCCTCAGCTGTGTAGGGTTCAGCCAGCAGCTAGAAAAGTGTGGTCCAGATTCAGGAGAGAAGGAAGACAAGACTATAATCACTTTCACCCCAAGGCATGCTCCGATTTTCAGTGGGGCAAGTGCATCTTTTATGGTGTGACATTAGATGCCATTTTTATGAGCAGGAACTGGCATAGACTAACCTTTCCACATCAAGCACTAGGAGCTGCTAATCACAAAGAAACTGGAGCTTACACCGTGACAAGGAAGCCTGCTCTTGACCCACACAAATCCTTCCCCCTTTTTAGGAGACTGAAGTAATCTTCCAGGGTGCTGTTTTGCTGCTCAGAGAAGCACTCCTCTGGAGCCTCTGCGGAGCTTGGGCATGTTTCATGGGAGCAGAAGCAAGACCCATTCAAGTGTTTTCACTCAGTATTAAAGCTGCTGCTTCCCAATTCTGATGCTTCCCGCAGGGATCAGTCACTGCCCTGTCAGCTTTTTTCCCCGGGGTCTCAACTGCAGCCTGACAGTTTAAAGGGTACCTTTAGAAATACACACACATCCCTTCTCCCAAAGTTGCTATGGTTTGCCTAAAACAAATGAATCCCCAAGACATGGCTACATTTGCAAGTGATTCAGAAGAATGAAATTGGGGTCTCTGTGTCAGTGGGTCTGCCAAGTGTGCATGACAGCATGGTCTGTACAGCCAGCTTCAGCTGCTCCCAGCACCAGTACATTGTTTTTGCTACCCCTTGTTGCAAGGAGAGTCCAGGCAGCAACAGGGGAATAAAAACAAACTGTAAATACAGGATGTATTATGAAACATCAGGCACTGGTTGCAGGATTTGAGGGGAAATGAGGGAAAATGTAATAAATTATTTGCAACTTCTCTTTTCAGACATATGTGAAGAATCACCGGGGTTTAAGCTGGAAAGTACGAGTTTAAATTCCACAATAGTAACAGTGGGCTTGGGAAGGTACATTTTATTGTACAAAACAAACTGCTGCTCTTCCACACATAAAAGAAGGCAGCAGGAGACAGAGTATCACACACAATACTGCCTAAAGCATGCTGGCTATGTCAACAGATTATCTTGCTTTGGACTGTCTGGACTGTTACTAATATGCAACTGAATATGCAACCAATCCAACAATAACAATGCTGTGAAATAATTTCTTTAAATGAAATTATATTAACCTTTTCTCTTTAATTAGCATGTTACAAATATAAAAGGAAAGCAGACGTGACCACCATGGATGTGCAAGCTGAATATTAATAACAAAAAGCATCCCCTCCCCCTCGGAGGATAAAGCAAAGTTGGATCAGTCATTTTGCAAATTAAATCCTGAAAGTGTTCGCACTGTAGCTGTCAAGAACCCTCTGGTGTGTTTGCATATACACACACAAAGCTGAAGCCAAAACAATTTTAATAGGGTAAACCTTTAGAGATCCAGCCCCACTCCAGCTGGATGACAATGCTACAGCTGAGTGTACCCCTGCAGCCCTACTGTCCACATTTCTCCCCGCACACACTTCTGAGGAAAAATTAAATGAACATCCCAAGCTATCACTTACTGGAGCCCAACACACGCTACCCTCATGCTACCCAAGACTAAGGTGAATACTGGTAAGATGAATCCCAGTGGCTCCTTATTCCTATACCTACAGTGTCATGGGTCCATGCGCTGTATTAGGACCACATGTCATCCCAACCACATTCCACTATTCCTACTCACCACAGGATATTTTTTTCTTTTAAAGAGACACTAGTCTCCAGGATTTCACCTGGTATATCACCTCTACCAGAAAATCACAGCAAGAAACAGGATTCACAACATCCTGCCATAATAAGGGATCTTGCCTTTCCTTTTCCCTCAGAATCCTAGCTGGTAACTATTCATAGATCTATGCATTTGGGCTCACAGTTCATTTTGTACAACTCTTTTTCTTGTAACCTCCTCTTCTCCTCGGTCTTATTTAGTGAGACCACCAGTCATCATTTTAATTGATTTCCATCTTTATCCTAAATCTGTCTGCATATGAACCCTACAGTGCCTCAAAAAACATTGCTTTACGGGAACTAGCCTAAGGCGTCATTGTTTTAAGATACAGCAAGAAGTGTGTGCTTCTCTGCACCTTCCAAACCACGAAAGAATAAAAAAGAATGAAAAATAAGTCACCTCCCTAGTTACACAATTTAGGCTAAAAGCTTTCGCTAGTGCTTTCACACACCTGCCCAACCTCCATCTCTGATTCAAGCTAGGATTTTTATTGACATACACTAATTACCTGAAAATAAGAATGATCTATTCCTTTTCCACCAGCTGCCAGATGTCAGCACTGGCTGGAAGTGATCAGCCTTGTTTAAAAGAACAAAAACCACAACAACAAAAAGATCTAAGCTCAAAAATAAAATGAGAACACCCTAAAAACAAAAGCCTAAAGAATGCCACCGGATCTCAGGTGCTGCCGGGTGTGCTCGGAACGGACTCAAGGCAGACACATACGGATGGACTTCTCACTTTGTCATGGCAAAAAAAAAAATACAGAGAATTAAAGGTCTACCCAGGCAGGAGAAAAAAAAAAAAAAAAAAAAAAAAAAAAAACAAAAAAAAAAACAACCAAAAAAAAAAAACAAAAACACAACCCCAA